>CAXKVX010000633.1:0-175734 GCA_964058865.1 Eleocharis quinqueflora | reverse complement strand
AATAAAGAACATGCTTGGATTGCTGGTCACTGGTAATAAGCTGAATCAGTACCATACAAGAACCAACTTACATGTACTCTATCATTTTCTCGAATGCTTCTGTGCTCAAATCATGTTCTTCAAGAAATGGAATGGCATCAAGCTCTGTGCCTCTATTGCCATCTAAAAAGCCCATAGCACTTGACAGCCTAGCCCTAAGAAAATCACATTTTCTTGCCTTGATGTGTGCAATTGTTGCTCCAACGATAAATTCGATAACAAACAGAGGGTTGAAGAGGGGCTCCACCAGCAAAAGGGAAGATTGAGAAAGGTTAATGTTATCTAGTTTGAGCAGGGATCGGAGCACACGATCCCAAACCTCTTTCTGTACCTCTGAATTGATGAGGTAGCCTCGGTCATCGGGGCGGCGCAGAGACACTCCGATCACGTCGGCGTCGTTGGCCTGAAGTCGATCGGCGACTAGCCATTTCTTCGAACTTGGAGGCTTTCCGATGCAGTTTGGAATGACAGCTAACTGATTCCTACAGTTGGGTTGTGCAAGGAGATGAACTCCAGTAACTCCCATAAATCGAGGCATTCCTTGCTCCCTTCTCCAATTGAGGCAAGCTTTTTGAAGAATCGAAAATAAGCTGAAGAATTAAAAATAAGCTGAAGAATAAAGAGGGACAACTTTGAGCAAAGAAGGAAATGAGAAGAGAGGACGAGAGCGGCGAGCGTTTGTGAGAGAGGCACTGGCGATTGAAGATAAAGAAGAAAATGAGATAGAGGTCGCGGAGATCGTCAATGGCGAAGAGAAAGAAGATCGTCAATTCAGATGTCGAAAGGAAGAGAAAAAAATGCCTAGTTTATCGAGGAAATCAGCGAAAGAATTGAAAGCGGCAGAAGATTTTTATCTGAAAAATGGAGATCACGAGATGTTTTTTTTTAGGAGAGAGAGCGACGGAGACTCGGAGGAGGAAGAAAGAATCTGCTCCAATAAATTTGCCAGCGCGTCAAATAAACATGAATTTCTTTTAAAGCAAATTTATTTTATTAGCAATTTAGCTACAACCCAGCAATTGTATTAACACATGCCACCTCAGATTAAGCAATTGCAAAACAACTTCCGTTAGAGATGCTCTAAGATTTCAGTGATTAAATATATAATATTAAAGTTTCAGAACTTTTATATGAAATTGTCCTTTTTTTTTTTTTTTTTTCAATCGTAGTTCTCTTGTTTTGAGTTTCGAGTTTCAAATTTCATTCTCCTGCTGAGCAAATCAAAACAAAGGAACTTCCCCTCCGGCTCCGATCCATGGCTTTCGCCCCGGTTGCACCGTGAGCCTGGTCTATCCATTTCTCGTCGATTTCGCACCGCTTGGTTTCTCTTTTTCGCCTCGCTCTTAAACCCTAACTGCCGCTCGCTTTCTCTCCGCCGTTTCCTCTTCTCTTCAAATCGAATCCTCGCCGCAGAGTATTTCCTACTGTTCAGTACAGGTACTTCTTACTTGAACCTTTTTCTTTTAGTTTTTAACGGATCTGGGAGAACCCTAGACTTTTTAGTAGAAATTTTCTTTCCTTCTCAAAGATTTGGTTTATTTACTGAAATATTCAGTTATTCCGTTACAATAGCTTTATTATTAGACAAATCATATCAAACAGTTAAAGCACTTTCCTGAAATTTAGACTGTCGCCCATCAAACACTGCGATGGAAAATTATAGTTGCAGGAATAGTTGATGCTACAATAGAGTTTTGCAATTTTCTGGAAATTTCCCTTAATTTTCTTACACATAGTTGAACGAGGATTTTACCTTTTCTTACTATTTTTCACTGCCTTAGTAACCACTTGATTCCAGAAAGATCTGTTTTGCTCTGACATATTTCGTTGAATAACTCCGCTACATTCTTTCAAGTACAAGTGCTTTTGTGCAGATCTGAAGAGCTTGGCTTAATCAATTCCGTTACAGTGAGGATGGAGAAGTTCACCGCAGATTTGCAAAAGAAGTATACTAATTTGAAGGTAAGGTGTTGATAACTCTCTTTGTTCTTCATTAGTGTCATTCTCTAGGGCTAAATGTGTATATGATTATACCCAAAGCCCCTCTGTCACTGATCTCATTCTTCCTACAATTTTTTTTAGTTTATAAACTGATCTCAGGCTGTCATAATCTTGTATTGAGTTCAAATTCTCTAAACTTATTGAGATTTCATTTTTGCTTTTTTCTCAGAAAAGAAAGCTGATCCAGCTGGTGAATCTGAATAACAACTCTGAGGAGAGAGCCAACCAGCTTGGTATTTTTTCTTTTCAACTTTTTAATTTTGGGAAGTGAGGATAATAACTCCGCCTATGTTTACATAGCAGGTCTCAAGTTTGAAAATGAGGAGAGTTGTTTAGGACAAAAGACTTTGTTATTGTTGTTGGAAGTGAGGGTAATCTCACTGATTTTATTGAAACTGAAAGGTATAGATGTTAGTATTCAATGTGCCAGTGTGATTTCCGGTTGATCGTCCTACCCTGACGCTTTTATCGGAGACAAATTCAATTCGTACGTGGATTGCAAACTTCTATTAACCGTCTGATTTCTTAAAATAAACGGTTATTTTTTATTCTGATCCATAACAGAAGCGCTCATAAAATAATAGTAAAAATAGTAGTAGTAATAATAACAATACTAATAATAATGATAATAATAATAATGATAGTAATAATAAACTATTCTACAAATCATAATTTTAGACTAGCACTTACGTCGCTTTCTGAACTAAAGTCGTACAACTATATCACTACTTCTAATTTTCGTCTATCATGATTCTAGTACGAGATCGCTAACTTCCATGCACTTGACGCCAACTCTTTGGAGACATTCTATGCTTTTAAGTCTATTTTTACTATTTCATCTCATGTCAATTTCAGTCGACTCCTACTTCTCGTGTTTTCGAAACGACTTAAAACTCCACTATGTATCGGTGCATTAGAAGGACTCCCTGGATATGTTCATACCCTAGATGTTAGTATTGTACGATTCGTGATATGATCACACGGTATGATGAGATTCTTAACCCTAGCGATGTGACTCGTGGGTGTGCATCGAACTATAACTGAATCGATTGAATTGTCGCGACAAGTCTGTGCGATACGTGTATCGTATCGTCTCGTGCAATATAATGATACGCTAAGAACCAATAGGAATCCACATCGCCTTATATTCTCGCTTAAAAAACCAACTCTACTTTTGTTGCTTGCCTTTGTTTTTTCTTTGTTTCTGCTTCTCTAACGTGACAGTGAGGAAAAGAGAGATTTAGATTGTTTTCTTCTACAACTCTTGCTCCGATCAACACCGTTGCTCCATTGCGAGACTCAGGAAGGTCTCCTACGCCAAATTTTATTCTTCATTCAGTCTCAGTTTACAGGTAAGCTTTTGAACTTTCTTTCCTTCTTTGCTCCATCCCCAAATGAACTTTCTTTCACTGTAAGAGATCTCAGGGATCCCTGCGAATCTCAAAATTTCTTTTGTACCCCTATAAAAAAAATACCAAGTTCACTTCTGCCAGGTGGTCTCATTCCTTTTCACTATTTCTTCTATAATGAAATCAAACGTATCAAATAGTCTGGATACTTCTGCTGGGCTTGATAGAGGGGCATTTGTGATATTTTGTACTTTTGCTGGTTACAGCCGCAACATTAGTAAAATGTATAGTAAACTTACACAATGATTTTTAATTTCTGATGATAAATTAGTTTATTTTGTTAGTGTTTAATGGTCAAATAACATGTGACTAATCGTTACTGCCATACAATATGCTATAATTTGCTATTGGAACCTTCTTTTAATGAAATTTATTGGTACCTAGTTTTATTACTTGATTTCCAGAGTAATTTAGCATCGTAATCGACTTCGTTGCAGGTTCCTTCTTCGATCATCCTATCCTTAAAGACTCGTTGAGCATCTCTTTTGAGTTTCCACCATCTTGTCCTCGATATTTTGATGCCTTTGTTTTGTCGAACGCGTATTCGAAAGTGAAAATCCAAGACCACAAGGTTGTGTTGTTGGACGACACGCTCTCCGGATATAACATTACAATCTACGCAAGCTCTTTTGTCCTCTCTTCTAGTAAGAACAAAATCGATCTGACTTGAGTGTTGACCACTGCTGAAAGTAACTAACTAGGATTGTCTCTTTCTAAAGAAAATGTTAGCTATCATGGTGCGTCACTAAAGAAGCATGTAACAAAAATAACTACCAATTAGAAAAACACCCAAATCGTAAGAGCACTGCTCCTGGAGCCTCTTTAATAAGTTTTCAGCTGGTGTCTTGTCCAGATCCAAGGACAATCACCTGAGTATCTTCCGCCACGCTCATCTCGTCTTCTTCCTCTTCCTTCAGAAAATCTTCCTGCAAAGGGAAGTCTTTCACTTCCTGTGGAAGCACAAGAGTGAAATTATATGTAAACCCACAAGCCCTGACATGTTTGAAATATTTAGTGATATAAAATATTTTAAACTTCTCAGTTAATTTTTGATGTATGAAGAAATTAGTTCTAAACTTCAGCTGTAACTTTCCACAACAAGTAAAGTTAATCTTGTGATTTGAGTTTCAACAACTAGCAATTGTTATTTCCACTCCCAAACTATGTTCAGCTATTTCCCTTCTTGGTCATATCTCTCTTATATTCTATCAAGTTCTTCTGTACACGTTTTGAAATCTATTGGCTGGTATGGTTTTACATCTCAGAGCTTGCCTAGATGTGGCATGTAATGCCTTGTCAAATGATGCATCAAATCATTCTTGCCCCTGCAGAAGCCCACATTACATTGTTGTGGGCAGGACATAGTTTCAACTTATTTAGATCTTGTTTTTGTTGTTACAATTCTCGTAGACATACCTCGTAGGACCCATCACAGTCTCCTACATTGAAATTTGTTTGTATATGCTACATATGACCTGACACAAGACTTATTTCCACATGGAATCTGAAAAGGTGATATGTAGGGTGACTAGATGAGAGAATGCATTGTGGGGCCTGGTGAGCTAACAATTGGAGAATGTATCACACTGTTACTTTGAGAGATTTCAAGAATTAGAGGAGTTGCTGAGAGATACTGGGAAACATAATTTATACCAAGTTCAATAACAGTATTACAACAGACCGAAAGTGGGAACAGACTACACACAGAGCTGAAGAGATTAGTATGACTGTATGAGGGTGCACACATTGTTCAGTTCATAAATGGACACATTGCTCCCAATAAAGTTTAACCACTAAATATGTTCTTTTTTTCATCAAATGTCCAAAAATGAGGTTGAATCTTGGAATTTGTTTTGTGGTTATAGTGTAAACTGTAAAGCAGTTCACTTGAACGATTTGTGTTAATTGGCTTCAGTGTGAACTAACCTAGAATTGAGCCAGAAAAAAATAATGTAATCATGCACATGCTTCATAGTACGTATTTACTAAAGTCCTGCACTAACCATAATTATAAACGCATCAGTTGCAGCCACTGAAGAGATGTTTCAACACGAGGGAAAGAAAACTGATCATCTTCTCGAAAAGCTGTACGAATTTATGCATCCTCTTTCTGGAAAAAAAATTAAGAAAAAATCGTATATCTAGGAAGCTGCTTATTTTCAAGAAATTGTGTATTTTATGATCATCTAATTGCAGGTTGGTTTGCAATGATAAGCTTGCCGAAAAAGAAACACTTGTGCTTGAGCAAACTAAAAAGAGTAAGAAATTGTATTTTTTTATAATAATACTTGTATCATATGTTGACAACCTAGTGCTCATTTATACTGAATGATGATTGGCGACAACATGCCACCTCATCCATCCATTTTTTTTCTCGGGATTGATACTGGGTTTCGTCAATGGTTTATTAATAGTGCTCCAGGTGAACTAGGCTTTAGGTGCCCTGATTTATTAGTTTATTTAATAGCCTGGTCGTTGAATTACTCCATGTGGTTAAAAGGCAACTAAAATATTTGATTATTCATCTCTGTGAAGTTAAATTTCTGCAATTACTTTCTTTGCAGTGAAATACCTCACCAGTGAAGTTACAAGGCTTCAAGATTCATTGTCGCAGAAGAATGAAGCTACTGTTATTATAGAACCGACGACAAGGGAATCTCCACAGGCAGTCATCTATGAAACGGAGGATAATGCGACTCAAAAAGAGGTTTTCAACATATTGACTAGCTTCTTTTTTCTTCATTGATAATTAAGATAGTAAAGTGCATGTAAAAGAAAAGATAAAGACTGATGATAAATCAATTTTAACTGAAAAAATATGCCCCTGTGTACTGTTACCTGCACAAAAAATGCAACAAACATATGTATTTATATGAAAAACAATTTAGCATGACAAGAAATAGAATCTGTCATTTTTGTCTTGTCCGACTTGGAAGTGGAAGGCATTGGTACCGACACTTCTTTGTTGAGTCCGTTCGACTTGTTGAAGGGACCTCAAACCATAGTTTAAAGTTCAAATTAAAGAACAAAAAAGTAAAGAAACATGCTCACTTTGTTTTCGCATCAGTAGCATGTTACCAACACGCGAGGTTGCAATTTAGGTTGTAAACGGTGATTAAATTTCTTATGCACTTTTTTCTTTTTTTGTTGCATGGATTTTGAGACTCCAGGAATCGTGTTGCAGATGCATTTCTAATGGTCATGGTAAGTTATCTATAAGTAAATTAGCAACTATTTCAATGTAAGCAATGATTGGATATGGTTACTTCTTTGTGTTAAAAGCTAGAAGGTGTAAATTGTTTGATCAAATGAGATTAAGCAGAAATGATTCTGGAATCAGAAATAGTATGAGAAATCTTATTGCTGACCTTGAAAATAGAATCCTTTGTTGCCAATGTTTCAATGACTTTTACTGCCTTTAATTTTGTTTTATCTTTGTTATTTTGGTGTTTGTTCATGGAAGTTAGTGATCCACGTATCAGAACCGTGACAAACTAAATTTTAGAAGTAGTGTTATAGTTGTACGACTTTAGTCCAGGATTAACGACGTAGAGTGTTAGTCTAAATTTATGATTGGTAGAATAGTGTATTATTATTATTATTTCTATACTTCTATTTTTACTAATATTTTACTATTTATTATATTATTATTATTTATATTGATTTTCATTTCAGAGTGGGTTTCATTTCTAGCCTATCCCAATTTATTTGGGAATAAAGGCTTTGTTGTTGACCTGAGTTTTGCCTGTTGAGTATTGTAATTTTCTTATTCATGCCGTAAACCTGTCCTGCTAATTATATTGTAGCTTAAGGAATGTGCACAACGTTAAAAGATCATATGTAACCCTGAATAACGAGATATTTCCAGTTCCTTATAAGCATATGGATATGATGAATGTAGTCTATAGGTTTTGATAATTTTCCGTTATATGGGAAAGTACTAAATAATGAGGGAAATTAATTGCAAATTTGAAGTAAATTGGAAACGAAGCGTGATCTAGAGCATTTTAGTATCATTTAGGGTTGTACGGTATATTCAATACTTGGTCATGTTTCTTGTTACTTCTTGTTACCCTGTGTAGGCATGAATTTACCTCTCTAATTAACATGAACTTCAAATTCTTCTGTTTCAGGTGATGAAATTGTGAGAAATTCTATTACTGATATACTTCTTACTTTAATTGAGAGTGTACTTGGCATGAGAGTAATCTTTGGCCAGCAATCAGCAGAAGTCATTCATGAAAAGAGTGGTATTGTCTCTTGTGTTAATAACTTGTTAAATTACCATTTTTACCAGCTTGAGTCCACATTGATAATAAAGATCAGGTTTATCATAGTCTGGGTCAATGGTGGTCATCACTTAATAATTTATATGGTTATCATTAAGGTTTGCTCTCCTTTTATTTTGTTTTCAGTAACAACTGGAGAAATAGACCAGACTTCATTTTTGCCTGGGTGAATTAAGGGCCAAAAGAAAAGCTATCAGAGCCAATAAGTGTCATATTTATGACTTGAGACCAATTATCTTTGTGGGAAATTATCTAGCACCCTCCACTGGTTAGAGTCCGGACCTAAAAAGTTACTCTAATATCCATATATAACAAGTCAAAGGGAAGTCAAGTCATTTTGTAAATTAGTAAATAACTATAGAGTACATGGTTAAATGCTCAGTAATATCAATATGATGGAATGCTGTGATGATAGTTCACCAAAATGCTTGATGTTATTTTGGATGGAGTCTTTGTGCAGAGTTTATTTAATTTCTGAAATGGATGCAGGTTATGCTTTCAGCTTGACATGGTCAACAGATGGGAATGAATTGGTGTACCGTCTATCATCACTTGGTACATTGGATAAGATAGCATTGAAATGGATGAAAGAGGAAATTATTTTTAATACTACCATGTGTCCAAAATTCTTCGAAAGAATAGGTGGCATCATCTGCCGTGCCTGACTGGAGATTGGCTTCTTTTTAATGCATTGTTTTCATTTATGCCAGAGCTTGTTTACCTTGAAGTTGACTTGCTAATCTGTAATTAGGTTTTAACTTTCACCAAAAGAACTCCCTGACCTCTGTATTGCTAGGTTTTAACTTCATGTCTTTTCTTTTTCTTTTCCAGATTGTTGGAACTTGAAACATCTTGTAGACTGCCATTACTAGTTATGTTTTTATAATATCTTAGCAATTTAACTCTTTTTAGATCTGGGACGTAATTCATTTGTGTGTTTATTAAGTTGTGGAAACATCTATCTTTTCTTTTCTTTTTATTTTTATTTTTTTCAAATCCAGGCTGAGGATAAACATGGGAGTGCTGATCCTTTCTCGGATGTGTTGATGGCTTGATGTGAAGGGGTGGAGATTGAATTAGCATGAATCTGATTCAATGCAAATGGACGTTGGATATGTGCGTTAGACTTGCATCAATACAAATACAAAGGCGCATAGAAATGGATATTCATTCAGCGAACTACTACAACTATTTCACATTATATTTGAAAATTCGTACGCAAAATTTCTAGAAGTTAATAGACGATCCGAATGCACGCGAAAGTAGTTGAAGTTGCTCATAGAAATGTTCAGTTTTCAATGCAAATGCTTGATTTCGTGTAATCTAAGTAGGAGTGCAAACAAGTTGATCACGAACGAGCTGATTCAAGTTCAAGATCGACTTGTTACTTAACGAACGAGTTTATAACAAGTTTTTGACGAGTCGAATACGAACGAGTCATGAGCTACGTATATTTTTGGCACCCATAGACTATATGTTAATTAATATTATGCAACTTGCACTCAACTATCGAAGTTAGATTAGTATCTATCAATTACTTTATATAACATGTGTTCTTCGTTAACGAGTCTAGCTGGACAGAGTTCAAAATCGGCTCGTTAACTTAACGAGCTGACCAGCTCGTATTGTTAACAGCTCGAGCTAGTAACGAATGAGTTCATAACGAATTTTTGACGAATCGAACACGAGTGAGCCACGAGCTACGAATATTTCTTGCACCTAACCAGATATTTCTACTTCTTTATAAAATAAAATAATACATGTGCCTAGTCTATTTTTCCGCCACAAAAATTCTAAGATACCCACTTAAGTTGCTACAATACTGAAATCGATTTTTCCCCTATTACTGTAAAAAAGGAATAACAAGTATATATCTCGTTTGAAAATTGACAAGAATATATCTATTTTCTGAATATAACAATCAAAAGTGTTATCTAAATGCATGCGTTCAGAAATTAAAATTCTCAACGGAAAAAAATTCTAAGTGAAGTTGAAACTGTGAATGCAGAGTTTGAACGTTGCGTCTGAACGCAATGTACATAAACACTTCTGAATGCAAAGTCTAGACGCAGTGTTCAGATAACACTATTGAATGCAGACACAGTGTTTACATGTACTTCGATTTTTTTTTAATTTTGTCTGAATTTTTGAACGCATGCGTACATCTGAACAGTGTATTCAGAAAATAGATATAGTAATGCTAATTATTTCAATCTAGACATATACTTGTTATTTTTTAGAAACAAGAAAAAAATTCACTGAAATCACAGAAAAGCTAATAGGGTCCCACAAGGCTAAGAATAACAAAAGGTTAATTTATTATTTATTCATTGCATGTAAATTTACAACAAACATCTATAAATAAATCAGAAAATAAATTTGAAATAACTCTCTAAAGATAGCCTCTGTCGGAACTTAAACTCAGACCTCCTCTATAAAAATCTTGTGACTCACTACTACGCCGGTAGAACTTGACAAAAGGTATAATTTATTGACCTGTCGAGCCGTATTTTCGAGTATACAATACACACCTTTGCCTTCATATATATACAAAATTGCTTTTTTCCATCTGTTTATTTGATACAAGTAGGTTCTGACTTCTGACGTGATGTCTGCAAATGACTCGCCACACTGCTAGTTACAAATTTGAAACCAGTTTCAATTAGGGATGGGCAAAAAGCTCACGACTCGTGATTCACTCGTAACTCATTCAGATTTTAGCTCGTTATCAACTCGCTCAGATTTAACTCGAGTTGTGTAGCTCGTATAATTTACGATCTGAGTTCAAGCTATTGCCAGCTCGTTCATTAACTTGCTCAGATTATTGTATTGCATGCATTTTTTTTCTTCTAACATGACATGTAATATGTTGATACCTTCATTTTAACATTTTTTTCTTTTGTTTTATATTGATATAAATTATAGTCGATTTTATTCTTGCGTAATTAGTTTTAGTCAATATTTCAATGCATAAATGATAGAATTTTATAAGATATTTGCAAACTGTAAATTCGTGCTGATTAACGAGCTACGAATCGGCTCGAGTTTTTCGCGAGTCGAATACGAGCTGAATTTTTAGCTCAAAACACCATTGGTCAGGGGCGAATCCAAAATTTCCGTTAAGGAGGGACAAGATGATGCACATTTTTAAATGATGCACATTTTTAAATATACATGGTTATTTTGTAAAAAAAAATTAACAAATTGTACAAATACACAATATTATTTTGCAAAAAAAATTTCCAAAGGAAGGCGACTGCCCCTCCTTGGCCTCATGTAGCTCCGCCCCTGCCACTGGTGATTCAAATCGAGCTGGCTCGTATAATTCATGAGCCGAATTCGAACTAGCCTCGACTCGCTCGAATAACAACCCTAGTTTCAATCCGATGAGTTTCAATTCAATTCAATTTTGTAAATATATTCTATTTAAAATTAAATAATTATATCATAATTGATTGATTGGATACTGTCTTTCCATAAATATATTTTTTATGAGTACATCGAATCACCGTTATCTATAAATATATCCAAAAAATCTACGAAATCTGAAGAAAAGAAACCTAAATAAAAATTCAAGCGTTTGAATTAGTTTCTATATTTTGAAAACTAGCCGTTAGACCGACCAGATCTACTAAAATTTGCAGCTTCCAACGTTCGACAAATTAAAAAGGAATCTGCAATCGCTATTATAAATATCAAACTGCCTCCACCTTCTCACCCTCTCTCTCTCATTATCGCTCGCCAATCTCTCTCTTTAACCTTCCTGCGAGCGAATCAACTCAAAAAACAAGAGAGGAAGGAGAGACAGAAAGCAACAAGAAAGAAAGCCAAAATGCCTAGGGAAAACCAAGATCTCCAAGATTTCCAAGGTAATGTTCCAGCCGCCATGGCAACACAATCATCCAAGCACGCTAATCTCTCATCAAAAGCCCCCGATCGTCAATCTGTGCTGAAAAGGTTCGACTTCTCTTTTCTCTTTGGTTGTTAATTCAATCTGGCAGGGATTGTCTCCAGTTTTGTACAAATTGCTGAAATTTGTTTGTTTGTGCGGTGTGGATAATTGAGATCAAACGATCACAGATTAACAAAGACCTGAAACTAGCATAAAACTGGCCAGGAATGATCTTGGTGTGATTTCAGCAGTTTCGAAACGGTTTTTGAATTTTGAGGGATGGGTTGTCCCTAATTGGTACGAAACTGGAGATGGTCTACCATTGTTGCTGAAAAAGCAATTAAGTTTATTTTTAGTTGTCCCAAATTGGCATGAATGGCCATTCTTGCAAAAAAAAGGAAAATTAATCTTGGGCTGTCCCAAGTTGGCATGAAATTGGAGATGGAACACAGCGTAGCTAAAAATAATAATAATTTTGGATTGTCCCAAATTGGCATGAAATGAGATGGTCTATTCAACTGCTGCTTGAAAAAGTAATTTAGTTATGTAAAGAACAAGAACGATTAGTACACATTTACACAAAAATTGTCTTATTACCATCTTATATTTAAAGGCGATTATTTAATTTTGATAGTACTGTTTGAACACGCACCTTTTGTGTTTATAGAAATGACCATATAAGTAGCAATCCTCACCTGTTCTACTTGATAAGAAATTTCTCTGTCCAGTAATAAACAACCAAAACTGATTTCAATTATACCCCTTCTATGTTTACTTCACATTTCTCCTATCTTAACTGTTTCTTTCATTTTTTTTCTTCCCACAAAATACAGGCTTCAGACTGAGCTAATGGCACTTATGGTAAGTGATCTGAAATTTCAATTGTGAAGTATCATATATATACTTTGTATGCTTGACCGGTTATGTGACATATGTGATTGCCAAGTTTACAATATCATTGTTGAACCAAAATCTGAATAAATGGAGATTTTTTACAGATGTCAGGCGATCCAGGAATTTCAGCTTTTCCGGAGGGTGACGACATATTTCATTGGAGAGGAACCATAAATGGAAGCAACGGGACAGTCTATGCTGGCATGGTCTACAAACTCTCTCTGTCATTCAACACGGATTACCCCTTCAAACCTCCGAAGGTCAAGTTTGAGAGCCCCTGCTTCCACCCCAATGTTGACCTCCATGGCAACATTTGTCTTGACATCCTTCAGGTACTTCTTGATTGTAATATACAATACTACAGATATATGTCTTTTTTTATTGTAATATACAGTATTACAGATATATATGACCTTTTTTACAATCAGCATCTCATACTTACAATATTGCTAAATTGAAAAGCAACTTCTGGTGTTGCGACAGGAAGAGTGTTTCACCATCCTTTTGTCAAATCCAATTAAACTAAAATCAATTCAATCAGATCATCCTAGTTTATTTGGTTTGTATTTAGATTCAAGGACTCTGTTAATTTAAGCAAATAATGTCCGGTGTATCACGTATTAGAAACTATTTATTTGGCTTGTATTTCTTTATTTCCCACTTTATTTGATTGTGTATTTGATGATGTTTAACTACAGGACAAGTGGTCTTCTGCTTATGATGTGAGAACAATCCTTCTGTCAATTCAGAGCCTTCTTGGAGGTAAAATTTTCAGTAATATGCCCAGTAGTCTAATAAAAAGCTAGACATAAAACATGTTAGAAGTTCCAAGTGGTACATATACCTAGACTGAGATAATATAACTAAAAGTTAATCTTCCCAATTATTAATTGGAAAAAAATAATTGTTCTGGTGATGTTATTGCAGAGCCCAACAATGATTCTCCACTTAACACTCAAGCAGCTGCATTATGGTCAAATCAAGAAGGTGCGCATACAATAATTGTTCAATATTCTTTCGGAAAGTATCTTGATTTGTTTAAATGTCATTGGCCCCCACCATTAGGTGGTGATTCTATCAAAAGAACCGAAACATAAAAAAAATATAAATTGAAATAGAGGTAATGATAAAGACCTAACACTTAATTACAATCTAAAGCAAATTTGGTTTTAACATTCCTATTTATTATTGTGCAGAGTTCAGGAAGATGGTCGAGAAGCACTACAGACCAACTTGAGGAGCTGGACTTTCTGTTACAGACTTCTCAATTTTTTTTAGCTTATTATTTTTTTGAATTTCTTTTTTGAATGAAGTGTATGAGAAGTCTGTTGCTGGGTTCATTTTCTCTTAAATTGTGAGCCTGTGTATTAGTATTTGTTTGGTTGTCGCTTTCAGATAGATATATATTTTTTTTGTTGGTATGCATTGTTGCCCCTTTGTGTTCTATGTTCCTATATCGGCTAAAAAGAGGTACACAATTTGATATTCTCTAAAAGGTACAACTGATATTGTTTGCAGTATTCACTTATTAGCCATGATACGAGTTGAGCAAAAAGGAATCTTTTGTTGAGTGAATATTAAATAATATTCTGCAGAAACTCAGATGATTTATTTGAAAGCTTTGTGCCTTGTGTGGTCGAATAACCTCAAAAAAAGATGTGCCTAATATATGTCTATATTATTCTGTATATTTTTTCGTTCAACGATCTTTTTTTTTTTTTTTTTTGAGGAAAACGATCTTATTTTTCACGAAGGGTAACTTTTTGAGGAGGGCTCAAATTGCCTCCAACATTTTGTGTCTCCAATATCTTCAAATCTTGATAAAAAGTGAGAATAAAACTAAAGTGACGAGTGAAATAAATGCCGAGAAACTGCCAACATTAGCAAATAGAAACTAAAAAGAAATGTAGAACTATGATGGTAGACTTGATACGCACAACTGATTTTTAGCGCAGTAGTTTTTTTTAGTATTTATAAGAGATTGAACTCACGACTTATTTGAAGCCATTTTAATTAGTTACTAGTTCATTTGCAAATTTTTAGCACTTGTCATGGTATATCATTCATCAAATATGTTAATCATTTAAGATAAAGGTTCTTCTATGCCCTTAGCAGCCGTAAAAATAAACTAACCATTTTATGCGCTTATAAATCTCCCCAAAAGAGCCGAAACACTAAAGTTTCTCCACAGATGAAGACATTACATAATTACTTATTAAGTGCCCTAAGTAAACTCAAACAACTTTTTCAAGTACATTTTCTCCACATCCTAATAGTATAAATACGACTTACAACCTAAGCTGCATTTTCTTTTTGTTGTTTTCAGTACTATACAAAGAAGTAAATTGCTAAATAACCAGAAAGCTAAAGGTCAAACGGCAACAGGATGTGGCGATTTCATCTTACAACTTGGCACAATCCTGGTCGGCTTTTCCTAGCGAGGCTGGTGAATGATGCGGTGGGCTCCACCCTTGGGGCTCACACGCTGCACTGGCTTCTCAGAATATCTGGCTGGCACAAATTGCTTGGCCCCAACATTTCTTGGTGAATTCAAATTCAATCTAAGGCTTCTAAGAATTGCCTCAGTGTCATTTCCAGGACCTGTCAGGAAATAAAAATAAAAATAAAAGGATCAGAATACAGCATGAGAAGAAATTATTGATAAAAGAAAGGAAAGAAAATTTAGGCAATGAGTCTAAAACTATTGAGCCGAATCAAAATCTGACTAACCCATCTTAAAATTGTCCATTTTCAAGACACCATTATGAACCATTTCTCTCTCAGCAGCAGCAGCTGCCTCAGCCTCAAAAAGACACATGTCATTGGCTATATCCAGATCGATCGAGTCGGGCAGGAGGCTTTCAATATCATCTTCCCCGTAAGAGGTGTCAAAGACCTCTTGTTGCTGATTTTCGTGAAACCAGTAGTTGCGATACCATGCTGTTGTCTGCACCAGCTCCCACCACTGTGGCGAAAAATCCTCCACTTGCTTGAATGCCGCAGGAACAAAGATTGGTGCATTTGGATTCAGAGAAGATCTAAAACTTGATTCCATTGATACTGACATTGCAGTTACTTCTTTCTGGGAAAAGAAAGGGAGACAATCATACCACTAATACCATCAATTTGTTTTGGCAATAGTTGAGCTCAAAATTGAGTCGAGCACTCAAGCTTCAAAAAGGAAAACAAATCTCGGCTTTGCTTCAGTATTTTCATTTGCTCGTGCTTGATTTCCAGGCAGAAAAGTTATACAGAAACATAGATATAGCAAGCAAATTCCTCAAATTACAACCATTGTTAATATCAATGTAAAAGGAAATTTACTAGTAGAATTTATAAATTTATTTGGACAGTGATATTACCACGCCAGCTCTATAACTGGATGATCAAAATAGTAAAAAAAGAAAAAAACAGAAACAAAACTCATGATACAATTCCAAGTCCTTACCATAAAAAAATAGTATATACAAGTTCAACAAACAGCTACTGATAAGAATCAGCTCTTGATCTAGTGTTAAGAACAATGCTCTCTCAAAGGGAGGTGTTAAATCCAGCTCTGGAGGACTTTTAGATCAAAAATTTGAATTAGACTTAGAGCAAAGACTTCTCCAAAAAACAAACAGCTACTACTGATAATTCATACTCGATGAAGGAAGAACGACCTCATCCAGTTTGAACGGAGTACAGTTTGTGATATCAACAAATTCTACCACTTAATAGCGAGAAATTATACAATCGTGAAGAAACAGAGAAACTAGTTCGATTATAGTGCTAGATGTATAGATCAGATTATTTTTAAAAATCAAAAGACCTAGGATGCAAAGATCTTGACAGATCTGATCAAAACCTTATCCAATAGAATCTGATCGGGTCAGATCTATCTAGTTTTATGCAAAGGGTAAAAGTGAATCAAATCAATTTTCAGATTTAGAAATTGGCACCTAAAAGGGAAATTTATGTAGTACCTTGGAAGCGAGATATTTCTGTGAGCTTGAATTGTCTGATGAGAATACAACTACGAAGGTAGAGGGCTTTTAGTAGTGGGGTGAGATGAAGATGATGAGAAAGCAATGGGCCAGTATTGTATCCCTTATCTCCAGTTTAGCATAGGAATGGATGCTTCTTTTCTATCTATATATGTTTATTAATTATTATTTATTCAAAAGTGCCGACCACACCTTATTCTTGTAAATACCTTCTGTTTTTTGTTTTGCTGGCAGCTGGAGAATGCAAGCGGTAGTGGATAAACTATTAAACTTATTATTATGTATAGTACTAGTATGTGTAGAAACATTATATAATTTTAGTTTATTTTTTTTATAAATTATGCATTTATTGGTTATGGAACTGATCTGTTAACATCATTATAATTGTTTGATCAATTATAAAAATATCGAGTATGGCACCCAAATTCTAAAACAAAGTTCCTATATAAATATATAATAAACTATACTAATTAAATCAAGATGGTATCTATCAGAATGTAATAAAATGAAGACGGTATTAAACACCTATTTAATCTGACTCATCCTTATCTAAAATTAATGGATATTTGAAAATTTTAAGTTTGACAATTTCTGCTATTGACATCATATATTCTTGCCTAAATCAAAATATATTATGCCTTAAAAAAGAGGTCACGCCGTCACGTTTACCATATGCTTCATAATTAACCACACAAAATTGAGAACTTGACCTTGCGTTACAGAGGCTGGTTCACCGAAACTGCTATAGTTTTGTCTTTTGAACTGGAAGCTTCCCAACTCCAGTCAAGACCAGCCTGTGTATTGACTCATTGGTCCATTGTGACGTGCAACCAATGGCATGGCCTAAAAGAAATTGTTTTGGATCTTCTGTGAGTTTCTCTAAAAGAAATTGTCTGTGGAATGCCACAGAGGAAACGTTTCTAAGATGTTAAAGGGTCCCACCGTTACAAACTCCAGTTCACTAATATTTAGTACATCAGAGGGAATCCAAGTACGTCACAGGGGATCAAGAAACGAAAGAAAACAAAATGTATACGCGTCGGCGTCGGCGTCCGGTACGGAGCTTGAACTAAAGACAAAATGAAATTAGTGGAATGCTCCATGCTTTAGTACATCAGGGATAATATCGATGTATTATTATATTTAGTTATATTACTATACATATACATATTAGGTGAGTTATTAACTTATCATGCATGTTATTTCATGTTATTTTTTATTGAAAAAATGATTATGCATGTTAACAAAATAATGTGCATAATAACTGAAATAGCATGCATGACTATTTCAGTATAAAAAATTACATACATAATTATTTCAGTACAAAAAATTATATGTATAATAATTCAAATAATATGCATAATAATTCAACTAAATATGCATAATAATTTCGGTATCGATAGTCGATATCGATATTGGCATCTACGTATTAGCTCCTAGGGAAATTTGTTTTTTTTGCGACACATTTTATTGTCATCCGTCAAAATACAATCAATTTTTTTAATTGTTAATTTGTCATCAAATATGAAATTAAGCTTCTTTTTTGTCACTAATCTTATTTTATCTTAAGAATTAACTAATTGTATTCCAACTCTTGTACTCCGTACGCGTACCCCAACTAACTTTCTAAAAAGGAAAAGTCAAACAGTCAAACACTTTCTAAAAATGGAAAGTCAAATAATCAAAGCGAATAAAAATGGAAAGTTGGACTGCTTGCATTATTCTAAACGTTTTCGTCTTACACACTATTAATAATGTTTTCCATATAATGCATAGGTGTTCATACTAAATAAAATATGTATTCAAACTAGTTGAAAGAGACATACTAGCTTTTGAAAGTCTTTTTTTGTACTATTCAATGTCTGTTTTGCACAAAATGCAAGAGGTGCAGACTACATAAAACAAGTGTTCAGACTAAATATAACATGTTTTCATACTAGTTGTTTAAAATATTTTTTTGCACTGTTTCAAGCATTTTTCTGAGAAAATTTGAGTAAAAAATCTATAAAATGTGATTTGTAGGTTTTATAAGCATTTTTCGGGATCAAAATAGTGTCATTACGTGGTAGAACCCCAGTAAAGTGTGTGCGTCGTGTCGTACCGTTTCTGAGAAGTGCTCATGCGTGAATCAAAGCTACGAAGTCAAAAGTTACGTCCGTTCGAAGATCAAACGTTATTTTGAGCTTATACTAACTAAGATATAGCCATACTAGTTCATATTAAATACAATAGGTGTTCAAACTAAATACAACTGATGTTCAAACTAAATAAAACAAGTGTTCATACTAAATAAAACATGTGTTCAGACTAGTTATTTCAGGTCTGTTTTTGCACTGCTTCAAGTCAATTCTGAGGCATATATAAATGAAAAAGGTGTTCATACTAAATAAAATAGGTGTTCAGACTAGTTGTTTCAAGTTTGTTTTTTGGCATTGTTTCAAGTCTTTTTGTACAAAAATGATGTGCATATTAACTAAGAATGTGGTCATACTAATTTCTCTGATGATCATAGTAACTCCTCTGATGGTCATACTAACTCCTCTGATGATCATACTAACTCCTTTAATGGTCATACTAACATCTCAGATGGTTATACTAACTTCTCTGATGATCATACTGTTTCAAGTCTGTTTTGTACAGAAATGATGTGCATAGTGAATAAAATATGTGTGCATACTAAATAAAAATGTGTTAAGACTAAATAAAACAGGTGTTCAGACTAGTTTCAAGTCTGTTTTTTCACTGTTTCAAGTCTAATATGCATTATATAAGAATGTGCTAATACTAACTAAGGATATGGTCATACTAACATCTCAGATGGTTATACTAACTCCTCTGATGGTCATACTAATATCTCAGATGGTTATACTAACTAAGGATATGGTCATACTAACATCTCAGATGGTTATACTAACTCCTCTGATGGTTATACTACATCCTCTTTTTTTCATCAATTCATCAATGTTTTTCAATGTTTCATTGATTCATTGTTGTATTTCAATGTTTTCATCGATTCATCGATGCAAACCTGACATTCGTCGATGATTTTCATCATTTCATCGATGCGAAACAACATTTCATCGATGTTTTTCATCAACTCATCGATGCAAAGCATTGATTCAACGATGTTTTTCAATGTTTTCATCGATAAAGAAAGAAAGAAAGAAAAATAAAGAAGAAATATGCAGTTGTGAGAGAAAGAAATAAATTCAAAAAAGAAATAAGACAAAATAAGAATAAAACAAAAGTAGAGTGAGAGACTAGATGTTAGATCTAAAATTCAAAATTAGAAACAATTTTGTCTTATGCGGGATACAAGTGTGGAGTACGAGATTAAGGGTACAAAAATAATTTCTCTTTATCTTAATTAAAAAATAAACAAACATGTTATTTGTCATTTTACCCATGTTTGAAAATTAATTGAACTTGCGAATTGAACCACAATCAGGGTATATCGATCAAGTCGATTCACTCGATCCAATCCATACGAGTACTCTAATCGACTACTTCCGACAGAGAGAGAAATAAGAGCATGGAGACGAAACTCTAGCCTCATCGCCACCCATGCTCTTGTCGCCACCCCTGCAAACCCGTCGCCACTCCCTGCAAACTCGTTGCCACTCGTGCTCCACCCGTCGCTATTCCCTACTCGACCTGTCGCCAGTCCCTGCCACCTCATCGGCTCCTGGTAAGTTGAGAACAAATATGCACATGTACGAGATTATATGGAGACAATGTTTGTAGTTCAATAGACTATATGATTGCAATTGGTCATAACCTATGTGATATTCAATCGCACATTTCAATTCACCTATATGATTGCAAAATGTCTAACTTCTTGTTATTGTCTAACTAGAGTGTAATTTCCTGACTTGTTATTACCAAATTTCTTGTTACAACTAAGAATGTATCTTCAATTGTTTTACAGTTACTGACGGTTGGTTTTTTTGAAGATTATATGGATGTATCTTCAATCATCAAGTCGTGGATCATTCTAATGGGTGAGATAATTTTAATTTCATTCGATTTCAGCTACGATTTGAATTGAACAAATAAGATAGTAATATGATTGAATATTATGTAAAAGATTGGAAATTCTCATAGTATGATATGATTCTTTGTGGTATTTTCTTTAATTGTTACCATACATAAAAGAAGTACTCAGATAAGAAACACTTCTCGTAATAGAATAATATACTTTGTGATGTTTTCTTTAATGGTTACCATCTATAAATGAAGTACTTTGATCAGAATCACTCCTCAATTAAGTACTCGACATTAAGCACTTAGAGTGGTAATCTATGCTTCTTCGTTGTGTTTTATTCATTGTTTACAATACTTAAATTAAGTACTCGGAGATGAAACTCTTATCGTAATAAGATATAATGCTTTGTAGAGTTTTCTTCAAAGGTCACCACTCATAAATGAAGTACTCTGGTCAGAAACACTTCTTCTAGTAGGATATGATGCTTTGTGGTGTTTTCTTTAAAGCTTACCATCCGTAAAAAGTACTCAGATAAGAAACACTTCTCGTAGTTGGATAATGTGCTTTGTAATGTTTCTTTAAAGGTTATCACCCATAAATGAAATACTCTGATCAAAATCACTCATAAATTAAGTACTCAACATTAAGCACTTAGAATGTTAATCTATGCTTCTTCGTTGTGTTTTATTCATTGTTTACAACACTTAAATTAAGTACTTGAAGAAGAAATCTTTCTCGTAGTAAGATATAATGATTTGTGGAGTTTTATTGAGAGGTTACCACTCATAAATGAAGTACTCTGGTCAGAAACACTTCTTCTAGCAGGATGTGATGCTTTGTGGTTTTTTTAATGCTTACAACCTATAAAGAAGTTTTCAGATAAGAAAGACTTCTCGTAGTCGGATAATATGCTTTGTGATGTTTTCTTTAATGGTTACCACCCATAAATGAAGTACTCTGATCAGAATCACTCATAAATTAAGTACTCAACATTAAGCAATTAGAGTGGTAATCTATCCTTCTTGGTTGTGTTTTAATCATTGTTTACAATATTTAAATGAATTACTCTTAGTAAAAACTCTTCTCTTAGTAAGATATGATGTTTTGTGGAGTTTTCTTGAAAGGTTACCACTCATAAATGAAGTAGTCTGATAATAAACTCTTCTCATTGTAGGATATGATGCTTTGTGGTGTTTTCTTGAATGGTTACCACACATAAAAGAAGTACTCATATAAGAAACACTTCTCGTAATAGAATAACAAGCTTTGTGATGTTTTCTTTAATGGCTACCACTCATAAATGGAGTACTCTGATCAGAATCAATCCTCAATTAAGTACTCGACATTAAGCACTTAGAGTGGTAATCTATGCTTCTTCGTTGTGTTTTATTCATTGTTTACAATACTTAAATAAAGTACTCAGAGATTAAACTCTTATCGTAGTAAGACATGATGCTATGTGAAATTTTCTTGAAAGATTACCACTCATAATTGAAGTACTTTGGTCAGAAACACTTCTCATAGTAGGATATGATGCTTTCAGGTGTTTTCTTTAATTTTACACCCATAAATGAAGTACTCAGATTCTTGAAACACTTCTCGTAGTCGGATAAGATATTTTGTGGTGTTTTCTTTAATGGTTACCACTCATAAATGAAGTATTCTGATCAATATCACTCATAAAGTGAGTACTCGGACGTGAAACACTTAGAGTGGTAATGTATGCTTCTTCGTTGTACTCTATTCATTATTTACAACACTTAAATGAAGTACTCGGAGAAGAAACTCTTCTCGTAGGATTTGTGGAGTTTTCTTTAAAGGTTATCACTCATAAATGAAGTACTCTGGCCAGAAACACTTCTCCTAGTAGGATATGATGCTTTTTGGTGCTTTCTTTAATGCTTACCACCCATAAAGAAGTACTAAGATAAGAAACACTTCTTGTAGTCAGATAATATTCTTTGTGATGTTTCTTTAATGATTACCATCCATAAATGAAGTACTTTGATCAGAATCACTTACAAATTAAGTACTCGACATTAAGCACTTAGATGGGTAATCTATGCTTCTTTGTTGTGTTTTATTCATATTTACAACACATAAATGATGTACTCTTAGAAGAAACTCTTCTCTTAGTAAGATATGATGCTTAGTGGAATTTTCTTGAAAGGTTATCACTCATAAATGAAATAGTCTCGTAAATTTTTTTCTCATAGTAGGATATGATGCTTTGTAGAGTTTTCTTGAAAGTTTATCACTCATAAATGGAGTATTCTGATAAAAAAAACTCTTCTCATAGTAGGATATGATGCTTTGTGGTGTTTTCTTTAATGGTTACCACACATAAAAGAAGTACTCAGAGAAGAAACACTTCTTGTAATAGAATTATATTCTTTGTGTTGTTTTCTTTAATAGCTATCACCCATAAATGAAGTACTCTAATCAGAATCACTCCTCAATCGAGTACTCGACATTAAGCACTTAAGTGGTAATCTATGCTTCTTCGTTGTGTTTTATGTATTGTTTACAATACTTAAATGAAATACTCGGAGATAAAACTCTCATCGTAGTAAGATATGATGCTTTGTGGGTTTTTTGAAAGGTTATCACTCATAATTGAAGTACTTTGGTCATAAACACTTCTCCTAGTAGGATATGATGCTTTGCAGTGTTTTCTTTAATAGTCAAAACCCATAAATTAAGTACTCAGAAAAAAAACACTTCTTGTAGTCGGATTAGATGCTTTGTGATTTTTCTTTAATGATTATCACCCATAAATGAAGTATTATGATGAGAATCACTTATAAATTAAGTATTCGGACATGAAGCACTTAGAGTGGTTATGTAAGCTTCTTCGTTGCATTTTTTTCATTGTTTACAATACTTAAATGAAGTACTCGGAGAAGAAACACTTCTCGTAGTAAGATATGATGATTTATGGAGTTATCTTTAAAGATTACCACTCATTAATGAAGTACTCTGGACATAAACACTTCTCCTAATAGGATATGATGATTTGTGGTGTTTTCTTTAAAGCTTACCATCCATAAAAAGTACTCAGATAAGAAACACTTCTCGTAGTTGGATAATGTGCTTTGTGATGTTTCTTTAAAGGTTACCACCCATAAATGAAATACTCTGATCAGAATCACTCATAAATTAAGTACTCAACATTAAGCACTTAGAATGTTAATCTATGCTTCTTCGCTGTGTTTTATTTATTGTTTACAACACTTAAATTAAGTACTTGAAGAAGAAACCTTTCTCGTAGTAATATATGATGATTTGTGGAGTTTTCTTGAGAGGTTACCACTCATAAATGAAGTACTCTGGTCAGAAACACTTATTCTAGCAGGATGTGATGCTTTGTGATGTTTTTTTAATGCTTACAACCTATAAAGAAGTTTTCAGATAAGAAAGACTTCTCGTAGTCGGATAATATGCTTTGTGATGTTTTCTTTTATGGTTACCACCCATAAATGAAGTACTCTGATCAGAATCACTCATAAATTAAGTACTCAACATTAAGCAATTAGAGTGGTAATCTATCCTTCTTCGTTGTATTTTAATCATTGTTTATAATATTTAAATGAATTACTCTTAGAAAAAACTCTTCTCTTAGTAAGATATGATGTTTTGTGGAGTTTTCTTGAAAGGTTACCACTCATAAATGAAGTAGTCTGATAATAAACTCTTCTCATTGTAGGATATGATGTTTTGTGGTGTTTTCTTGAATGGTTACCACACATAAAAGAAGTACTCATATAAGAAACACTTCTCGTAATAGAATAACAAGCTTTGTGATGTTTTATTTAATGGCTACCATCCATAAATGAAGTACCCTGATCAGAATCAATCCTCAATTAAGTACTCAACATTAAGCACATAGAGTGGTAATCTATACTTTTTCGTTGTGTTTTATTCATTGTTTACAATACTTAAATAAAGTACTCAAAGATTAAACTCTTATCGTAGTAGGACATGATGCTATGTGAAGTTTTCTTGAAATATTACCACTCATAATTGAAGTACTTTGGTCATAAACACTTCTCATAGTAAGATATGATGCTTTCAGGTGTTTTCTTTAATTTTACACCCATAAATGAAGTACTTAGATTCTTGAGACACTTCTCGTAGTCGAATAAGATACTTTGTGATGTTTTCTTTAATGGTTTCCACCCATAAATGAAGTACTCTGGTCAGAAACACTTCTCCTAGGAAGATATGATGCTTTGTGGTGTTTTATTTAATGCTTACCACCCATAAAGAAGTACTCAGATAAGAAACACTTCTCGTTGTCGGGTAATATGCTTTGTGATGTTTCTTTAATGGTTATCATCCATAAATGAAGTATATCGATCATAATCACTCATAAATTAAGTACTCGACATTAAACACTTAGATTGGTAATATATGGTTCTTCTTTGTGTTTTATTCATGTTTACAAACTTAAATGAAGTACTATTAGAAGAAACTTTTCGTAATAAAATAATATGCTTTGTGATGTTTCTTTAATGGTTACCACCCATAAATGAAGTACTCTGATCAGAATCACTCCTCAATTAAGTACTCGACATTAAGCACTTAGAGTGGTAGTCTATGCTTATTTGTTGTGTTTTATTCATTGTTTACAACACTTAAATGAAGTACCCGGAGATGAAGCTCTTATCGTAGTAAGATATGATGCTTTGTGAGTTTTTTTGAAAGGTTACCACTCATAATTGAAGTACTTTGCTCAAAAACACTTCTCACGGTAGGATATGATGATTTGCGGCATTTTCTTTAATAATTAACACCCATAAATGAAGTACTCAGATAAGAAACACTTCTCGTAATCGGATAAGATGCATTGTGGTGTTTTCTTTAATGGTTACCACCCATAAATGAAGTACTCTGATCAGAATCACTCATAAATTAAGTACTCGGACATAAAGCACTTATAGTGGTAATGTATGCTTCTTCGTTGCATTTTATTCAATGTTTACAACACTTAAATGAATTACTCGGAGAAGAAACTATTCTCGTAGTAAGATATGATGATTTGGAGTTTACTTTAAAAGTTACCACTCATAAATGAAGTACTCTGGTCAAAAATATTTCTTTTAGTATGATTTGATGCTTTGTGGTGTTTTCTTTAATGCTTACCTCCCATAGTAGGATATGATGCTTTCAGGTGTTTTCTTTAATTTTACACTCATAAATGAAGTAATCAAATTCTTGAAACACTTCTCTTAGTCGGATAAGATATTTTTTGGTATTTTCTTTAATGGTTAACACCCATAAATGAAGTAATCTGATCAGAATCACTCATAAATTAAGTACTCGGACATGAAGCACTTGAATTGGTAATCTATGCTTCTATGTGGTATTTTATTCATTGTTTACAACACTTAAATTAAGTACTCGGAGAAGAAACTCTTCTCGTAGTAAGATATGATGCTTTGTGGAGTTTTCTTGAAAGATTACCACTCATAAATGAAGTACTCAGACAAAAAATATTTCTGGTGGTTGGATAAGATGCTTTGTGATGTTTTCTTTAATGGTTACCACTCATATATAAAGTACTCTGATAAGAATCACTAATAAATTAAGTACTCCACATTAAACATTTAGAGTGGTAATCTATGCTTCTTCGTTGTGTTTTATTCATTGTTTATAACACTTAAATGAAGACTTGGGAAACTCTTCTTATAGTAAGATATGATGTTTTTTGGTGTTTTTATAAAGGTTACCACTCATAATTGAAGTACTCTGGTCAGAAACACTTCTTCTAGTAAGATGTGATGCTTTGTGGTGTTTTCTTTAATGCTTATCACCCATAAATGAAGTACTCTGATCAGAATCACTCATAAGTTAAGTACTCAACATTAAACGCGTAGAGTGGTAACCTATACTTCTTTGTTGTATTTTATTCACTGTTTACAGCACTTAAATGAGGTGTTCGAAAAAGAAACACTTCTCCTAGTATGATATGATGTTTTGTGGTGTTTTCTTTAATGCCTACCACCTGTAAAGAAGTACTCAGATAAGAAATATTTCTTGTAGTCGGATAATATGCTTTGTGATGTTTTCTTTAATAGTTATCACCCACAAATGAAGTACTCTAATCAGAATCACCCATAAATTAAGTACTTAGAGTGCTAATTTAAGTTTCTTCGTTGTGTTTTATTCATTCTTTACAACACTTAAATAAAGTACTTGGAGAAGAAACTATTCTAATAGTAAGATATGATGTTTTGTGAGGTTTTTTAAAGGTTACAACTCATAATTGAAGTACTTTGGTCAGAAACACTTCTAATAGTAGGATATGATTTTTGTGTTGCTTTCTTTAATGGTTAACACCCATAAATGAAGTACTCATATAAGAAATACTTCTCGTAGTCAGATAAGATGTTTTGTGGTGTTTTATTTAATGGTTACCACCCATAAATTAAGTATTCTGATCAGAATCACTCATAAATTAAGTACTCGGATATAAAGCACTTAGAGTGGAAATATATGCTTCTTCGTTGTATTTTATTCATTGTTTACAACACTTAAAAGAAGTACTCGAAGAAGAAACTCTTCTCGTAGTAAGATATGAAGATTTGTGAAGTGTTCTTTAAAGGTTACCACTCATAAATGAAGTACTCTGGCCAGAAACACTTCTCCTAGTATGATGTAATGCTTTGTGGTTATTTCTTTATTGCTTACCACCCATAAAGAAGTACTCAGATAAGAAACACTTCTCGTAGTCGGATAATATGCTTTCTGATGTTTTCTTTAATGGCTACCACCCATAAATAAAGTACTCTGATTAGAATCACTAATCAATTAAATACTCAATATTGAGCAATTAGAGTGGTAATCTATGCTTCTTCGTTGTATTTTATTCATTGTTTACAATACTTAAAAGAAGTACTCGAAGAAGAAACTCGTCTCGTAGTAAGATATGAAGATTTGTGAAGTTTTCTTTAAAGGTTACCACTCATAAATGAAGTACTCTTGTCAGAAACACTTCTCCTAGTAGGATATGATGTTTTGTGGTGTTTTCTTTAATGCTTACCACCCATAAAGAAGAATTTAGATAAGAAACACATCTCGTAGTCGAAAAATATGCTTTGTGATATTTTCTTTAATGATTACCACCCATAAATAAAGTATTTTAATTAGAATCACTCATAAATTAAGTACTCAACATTAAGCACTTAGAGTGGTAATCTATGTTTCTTCATTGTGTTTTATTCGTTGTTTACAACACTTAAACGAAATACTCAAAGAAGAAATTCTTCTCTTAGTAAGATTTGATGCTTTGTGAAGTTTTCTTGAAAAGGTTACCACTCATAAATGAAGTACTCTGTCAGAAACACTTCTCCTAGAAGGATATGATACTTTGTGGTGTTTTTTTAATGGTTACCACAGATAAAAGAACTAATCTGATAAGAAACACTTCTCGTACTAAAATAATATGCTTTGTGATGTTTCTTTTAATGGTTACCACCCATAAATGAAGTACACTGATCAGAATCACTTCTCAATTAAGTACTCAACATTAAGCACTTAGAGTGGTAATCTACGCTTCTTCGTTGTGTTTTATTCATTGTTTAAAATAATTAAATAAAATACTCGGAGATGAAACTCTTATCGTAGTAAGATATGATGCATTGTGGAGTTTTCTAAAGGTTACCACTCATAAATGAGTACTATGATTAGAAACACTACTCATATTAGGATATGATGCTTTGTGGATTTTTCTTGAAAGGCTATCACTCATAAATGAAGTAGTCTGATAAAAAACTCTTCTCATAATATGATATAATGATTTGTGGTGTTTTCTTTAATGGTTACCACAGATAAAAGAACTACTTAGATAAGAAACACTTCTCATAATAAAATAATATGCTTTGTGATGTTTTCTTTAATGGTTATCACTCATAAATGAAGTACTCTGATCAAAATCACTTCTCAATTAAGTATTCGACATTAAGCACTTAGAGTGGTAATCTATGATTCTTCGTTGTGTTTTATTCATTGTTTAAAATATTTAAATGAAGTACTCGGAGATGAAACTCTTATCGTAGTAAGATATGATGCTTTGTAGAATTTTCTTGAAAGATTACTACTCATAAATGAAGTACTATGATTAGAAATACTATTCATAATAGGATATGATGCTCTGTGGAGTTTTTTTTAATTATTATCACCCATAAATGAAGAATTCAGATATATAATTCTCGTAGTAGGATAATATGCTTTGTGATATTTTCTTTAATGGTTACCATCCATAAATGAAGTACTCTGATCAAAATCACTCATAAATTAATTACCCGGACATGAAGCACTGGAATTGGTAATCTATGCTTCTTTGTGGTGTTTTATTCATTGTTTACAACACTTAAATGAAGTACTCGGAGAAGAAACTCTTCTCGTAATAAGATATGATGCTTTGTTGAGTTTTTTTGAAATGTTTTCACTCATAAAGTATGTACTCTGGTCAGAAACACTTCTCATAGTAGAATATGATAATTTGTGGTGTTTTTTTTAATGATTACCACTCATAAATGAAGTACTCATATAAGTAACATTTATCTTAGTCAGATAAGATGTTTTGTGATATTTTCTTTAATGGTTACCACTCATAAACGAAGTATTCTGATCAGAATCACTCATAAATTAAGTACTCAACATTAAGCACTTAGATGGTAATCTATGCTTTTTCGTTGTATTTTATTCATTGTTTACAACACTTTAATGAAGTACTCGGAGAAGAAACTCTTCTCGTAGTAAGATATGATGATTTGTGGAGTTTTCTTTAAAGGTTACCACTAATAAATGAAGTACTCTAGTCAGAAACACTTCTTCTAGTAGGATATGATAATTTGTGGTGTTTTTTTAATGCTTACCATCCATAAAGAAGTACTCAGATAAGAAACACTTCTTGTAGTCGGATAAGATGCTTTGTGATGTTTTCTTTAATGATTACCATCCATAAATGAAGTACTCTGATTTGTATCACTCATAAATTAGTAACCTCTGGTAGCGGTTACTGCACGTTCTCAACACATAACTTTGTATCAGTATAAATACCCACGATCGGTAGAACAGTCAACCGATAATACTTAAACATATAAATACACCCCAGAACATAGAGGAGAGGCATCGAGTAAAAGAAGGCAAAGCTACGCATTGCTAAGAGAAAAGAGCTACCAAGAGACCACAGAGAAATGGACAGTTAAACACTATGTTTAATTGTCTTCCATCTAACTCCACCTCAAATCATCTACAGACCATCTCCCACATATATCAACAGCTTATTATATAAAATGGAATATTTTGAACTTATATTTGTTTTGAACAAGAAATCCATGTAAGATAGCGCATGTGTTCAAGCCAGAAGTACTTAATATGGACTTAGATGCTCTTAATCCTTTTGATCAACAAACTCAAGAGAGAGGAAGATAATGACCTTCTAAGTGAATAAGAGATTTAAGAATAATTTAAAAAAATATATATATGGCGTTCTTTTGGATGTTTTGTAATAGTTAACTTTAGTTATTATTTTACATTCTTTTGTTTTTTTTTGGGAAAAATATTTTACATTCTAGTTACGGGTGAATTGGTTTGCTTGAGGAGAAGGTCTTCACTTGTACTGGAATTTCTACTCATCCTTTGCATCAGTTGCTGATGTTGAGGGTCCATATTTTTACTTAAGAGTTACTTTGTATTAGTATAGATCAGTGGCAGATGATTAGGGTCCACTTGAGACTTTTTTTGCAAAAAAAAAAAAGAAAAAGATAAGTATGCTGAAAAATTCAATAGTTTCAACAAAAAAGAATTGACCTGTCAGTGCTATTGAATCCTCTTCTTTTGCCACATTGTTGTATAGATCCCGATCTGGGCTAACGATTGGCCGCATGAGTGCATTTTAATATACGTATGAACTATAATCCTAAATAAATAATTCGTTCTTTGTTTAGCTCATACACACCTATTAGAAGAGTTCATAATATTAAAAATTGAGGCTCTTATCAGTATCATCACATGCAATTCTTAAACATTTTGGTCAATTAACATTTCTCTCTTGAATGAAGAAGCCTAAGAGATGCGGTCAATATTTTGCTCATAAAAATTCAGTTTGACGACTTTCTAGAAGTCGTTCTTGTGTTAATAAACATCGAAGATTGTTGATGAAGTTATTTTATCTCCAACCCATAGAACATCACCACTGAATATTTTTGCATCAAGTGAAATAGTTTCTAAATATTAAAAGCAAAACAGGAAAGTTGTGATACTCGCAGACCATCTGTATAATCTACTATATATCATTATTCATGACTATTCATTATCCATGGCTGCCAATGAACAGAAAGTTATTTTTCATTGTTCAATTTTTTTTAATTTTTTCATATTTTTTTATATAAAAAACATAAATAATGACGAAACTGTTTTTTATATAAAGAAGACATTGATAGTGACAGAATACATATCTTTTCTAGTTTGTGTCATTGTGGACTCGCTCCAAATTAACCATTCAAAGTACCAGATTCATCAAGATTTTCAAATTATCAACGTTCTAACAGTTTACCTCGTGCATTCACACAACGTATTTCCACAAGTACAATGAGGCTTCTCTAATAGTCATATCATCACTAAAATTGTTTTTCATTTTTACCCTTTTTCCACAAGTACAACGTATTTCCATTTTTTTAAACTTTAGAGTGGCAGTTTTCAAAATAATCTAAGTTAACTACTTGAGTGAGCACTGCTTGACTTATTATCTTATCAACTTTATTTGCTCTGGCGCATTCCTCGGAGTAGCGATGCATTAAAAGTGGTTGAGAATCTACTCGGACAAACATAAACAATGTTACGGTTTGAGAAGTTTGGAGTGGCAAAATGATATAAACTAACAAATGATCCTATAGCCGAAGAGCAGCAATGGCCTCTGGCCGGAAGTCGACCCTGAGGCCAAGCACACGACGGACCTCTGCAGGTGTGAGCAGCCATGTGAGGTGGCCCGCATTATCACCCCAGAAATCCATTATCTCAGACACCTTCTCAAAATTCAAAATCGTGGCAACCTGAGACAGCCGTGAAAACTTGTCCCGCACCGGCCGTTGCGACATCTCGGAGAAATGGTTGATCAAGCCCCGCACCTCCTTGTCCAACTGCAACCCACCCAACTGGCTGAACCGTTTCTGTATCATAATTACCTCCAATCTCTTCACCACAAAATCAATCACAAGGTGTATGAGTGAATCATAGTTAGTGGTGGTCATGTATGGCTGAAGCCATGAAAGAGTGGAGTCAATCGTATGGAGGAGCTTCTGGGCCCAGGGGTCGTTCACCTCGTTCTCTGCGTAATCTGCATCTGTTAGCTCATAGCTGACTGTGGCAACTGTGTCCAAAACTGGACGGATCCGTGGGGCAATAGATGAAAGGAGTTGTTCCAGGCCAGAACTGAGGAGCCGCTTGAATGTGCTGCTTATCTCGCCTAATTCAGGCAGGCATGACTTCACCTTCTCTCTATCAGCTGTTGCTGGGAAAGACTGGTTGCATTGAAAACAAAAGAGATAATGAGTACCTAACTACAAGGTTAATTTGACATCAGATGCTTTGGTGCATGCGAAATGAAACTCATAATAACATGACCAACCCTAATTTGGCTCCTGAATTTGGTGCTGTCTAAAGGGGCCCTGAACAAATATTGAATTAAACCATATAATGAGGTCTATTGGATCGAGTTTAATTAAGCCCTCTTTACCTGTCAAACTCTGAGTTTCGCAGTGTTCAAATTAAAGATGACATGCTTTGCTGCTGCAGTCACACTACAAGAGGCCCGAGGGTTGTTTATTTATCATTTTTTTTACTTGTATATTCGCATTATCTTAATCTTTACTACAATGACCTCAGCACTCTACAAATCCAGCAACCATTAGGAATCTCATTCACAGTTTAAAATTTTAAATTAACTAGCACAAGGACTTGATAAAAAAAAAAGGTCCTGTAGAAAAGAGATAGGAGGATCCATTTTGAAACTTGGTGCTTGCTTCTAGTTCTAGCAGTAGCCAAAACATAAGTGCAGAAACAAGAACATCCAAAAAGAAGGTGCACTCATTATATCAGATTTAATGTATGAGTTAAGTATGCATGCAAGCTTACCAAGGTGATTGGTAAGCTTAACATGAAAAATCTGTTGAATCAGTTTCAAAGAAGGAATCTAAACCATTGAGTGATATATTTACATTTCAAATTTATTAACTTCAAATTATTTATTACAAAGTCAAGTTGCCAAAATACTGAAGTTTGAATTTTTAACCATCAGCATGTGAAGTAGATCAATTTCAACTATTTGGATCCCTCATTTAAGACTGATCAATGATTTTTCAAGCTAAGCTTACTAACCACCTTGGTAAGCTAAAGTATATACTAAACTTATAGCCCCACATAAAACCAAGGGCTGACTTTTCCAAATTTATGGCCAAGACATGGCATTATAAGGACCCCTTATCTTTTAATCAACTGGCAAATTCTCATGGATTCTCTCATAAAATTCATATTGAGTCAGCATGTGCAAAAGCTGCTAACAGAATTTAAGATGGATACTGGTAATGAACTAGTAAGTAACCTACTAAAATAATCAGAATCAAGTAACAGCTGAAACCAAACAGATTAATAGAGCAGTTCTATATACTTACTTAAAGAATAAAACTAGGGAATAAAAACTTACCTTGGTGCAAATATCTTCAATCTCATGGCGGAGTTTGAGAACATACTCCGAGCTGACATCTATGTTGTTAAGAGCAGTGGCAATCTCAGTCCCAGTTTTTTGCACACCAACACCACCGAGGAAAAGCTTTGAGCCAAGATTGGGCTCCCGCATACGCTGTTGTAGAGCCTCCTGATACTCATTGCCCAGAAGGCTTGTGGCCCCACCCAGCACAGCCAGTACTGAGTTAATGCTCCTAGTTGATATTGCCCTCCTGCAGTTGTATGTTGTCATTTCTTAATGATTACTATTAGTTAACAAGTTTCTCTAAAGCTTCAGCTAATAAAAAAAAAGCTTTACTATAGTATAATCTAATACATCTGCTCAAATACCAAAATGTGTCAACATATTATGTGGATAAAAGTTATGAGAGGTGCTTATTTCATAGAATTCAGGGAGATTTGCTGCAGTTTTTGGTGTTAACCAACTGCTTACAGAATTCTGCTCAGAGAAATGACATACAGGTACTTGTTGGGTCACATTATCCAAATGATCACTAGTATGAAGTGCAGGTACTTGCAGGATATTGTTTAAATTTAATAATACCTATTCTTTCTCATTTGGGGTTCCTGATACATAACGTGTTTCTTAAGTTCGTCTAATTTTCCAGGAATCTTGGCCATTGTTCATGTAATGGAACAAGACCAAAAAAAGTCAAATCTGCCCATACCTGCTACAGCTTTGCAGCACAAAGAACACATCATCAACCATGGAGGTGGTAAGTGCATCAGCCACAATCTCATCTATCCTAATTGCTTTCCTCACATTCTCCACCATAAAGAACTCCTCAAAAATCACATAAAACCCTGTCAAGTCCTGTACCATCTTGCTAAAGTTACCAAATTTAACTGCCTTTATCCCTTTGGATCCGGTATCTGAACCGGAGTTTCCAAGCCCCCTAATTTTTGAAACCATAAACTCGACATAATCCTCACCAAGCTGTGTTAAGTTCAAGATTTCCTCCAAGAAGGTCTCAACTTCCCTTGGGTCAGGACCTGACTGTTGCACACCAGCTGCCATGACAGTTGTCACGGAGAGGAGGTTGCTTTTACTATACGAGTTAATATCAGCTGCAAGCCGGGTAAGCTTGCGGTAATCGGTGTACTTCTTCATAATTTGAGTTCCACGCAAGTCGCACTCCTCGTGGAGCTCACATACAGCAAATGCAACCCCCTCCTCACTCGACAGCTCTCTTAAAACACCATCATTCTGTTCTATTGCAAGCACAATGTCTTTGAATAGCGCAGTGAGGCTACCAACAAAGTCAGGTTGCTCAGATGAGTCTGCAAGTTCGCACAAATGCTCAAAGTCAAGTCTAGCTCGCACAGACACCACCTTCTTAAGATAGGATACATAGGTCTGGAGCCCCTCTTTGGAGAGAGACAACAAAGGGAAGAGACGGATGAGGTGCAGAACCGACGGGTGGTCCCGGGAGTCAGTGGCAGTTGTCAGATGCCTTCTAATGAGAGACTCCAACCGACGCTTCAGATCAAACATGTCACGCCTGAGATCATCTTCCTCAGATGGATAATTCAAATCGATCTGAAGGAACGAGTGAACAGCCTGCGCTGCAGATTTTAGATCGGGGGAATCTGATGTGAGAGCACGCCGAGCCAATTCGAGAGCCCGGGACCGGTCAAGCGATGCAAGGACCCTAGATAGGGTGGAGTCGACTCGTGACTGAGCAAGATCTAGGTGGCGCACGTGGGAGGATAGCGACGATGCGAGAGAAGAAGACGATTCGGCTGAGGTGAGAAGATTTGATGCCTCAGAGATCGCGAGATCGAGTAGAGGAGGGGAAGAACGGAGGAGAGCAGTTAACTGGCGGTCTAGATCGGGGCGATGCGACAGAAGGGATTCCAAGTTAAGATCGAGAGAGCGTTGAAATGCGATGCACTCGTGTAGAAGACGGTTTAGCGTTCCTACGTCGGTAATGGTGCGGATCTGAGCGAGTGCGAGAGGGGATCCGAAATCCAACGGCGGAGAGGAGGCGTAGGGGTCGGTTGGAGAAGCCGGTGCAGGAGGAGATGCTAAAGGGGTCATAGACATTTTTGCTTGGATTGAAGTATTGCCTTATTGGGATGAGAGATGAGAAGAAACGTTTTTAACCTGCAATTAATCAATTAAAAATATTTTTTAGGCGGTCTAATTTTACAAATTTCTTTCACAAATTTTATTGTTTCATGCAAAAAACTAATTATATAACTTTTTATATCATTTTAAATTTTAATTTAAATTAACAATAATATTATAAGTTTCTAACAATAGATTGTATCCTAAAAAAAACATACTATCATTATATTGGTCTAAAAAAATATAAAAAATATGATATGAGAAGTTTGTGCTTCAATTTATTATTCCTAGTATCCTGACTTGCGAAAATAGCATGATATAAAGCAAGTGTTGGATATTTAAGCCATCAATTAATTTTCTTGCAAATTAAAAAATATAAATAGAATTTAATAGACTAGAGTAGTGTTCTAAATTTGTGCCGTTCCGTTTCAAACACGGCTTGGCACGGCACGGAACGGCACGGAACGGTTAAGACACGACACGTTTAGGCACGTCGTGTCTAAATGTGTCGTGTCTTAACCGTTCCGTGCCTAACCGTGTCGTGTCTTAACGTGTCGTGTCTAAACGTGTCGTGTCTAAACGTGTCGTGTCTAAATGTGTGGTGTCTAAACGTGCCGCCTCTAAACATGTCGTATCTTAATTGTATCTTAACTATGTCGTGACTCGTGTCTAAACGTTTATTTTTTAAAATTTGTAAAGTTTAAAATAGAATAATTAATAAATGCAAAAGATTTCAAAATAATTTGAACTTTCGTGTCTATTTGTGTCTATCCGTGCCTACCCGTGTCTATCTGTGTCGTGCCATGTCTATCTGTGTTGTGTCGTGTCTAAATGTACCGTGTCTAGATGTGTTCTCGTGTCGTTCCGTGCCGTGCTTTCGTGTCGTGTCTCTCCTCATAAACGTTCCATGTCGTGCCGTGTCCTACAGTAGGAAACCAAGGCACGACACGCTTAAGACACGGCACGTGAACAGTACCGTGTCGTGTCCCGTGTCGTGTCTTAACCGTGCCGTGTCATTATTGTGTCGTGCCGTTCCGTGACGTTTTCAGACACGCAAACACGGTTTTGAGAACTCTAGACTAGAGTCGGACTTTACACATATTTTATTCTACGATGCTCATAAATTAGACATCGGGTTTCATAAAACAAAAATCGTAACCACCATTAAAAGTCTAATCTACATTTGATACGGTCTATTTGAGAGATAGTCCATAGGTGTTTAGAGGTGGAGTAAACTGGATGGAAGACCAGCTAGACAAGGTGTCTAACCATCTCTTTCTCTAGTCGCTGATAGCTTGATGTTTTGGCAGCATCTTGCTTGTCTTTTATTTCGATGCCCCCTCTCTATGTTCTGAGGGGCATATATATGTTTCAGCATGGTCGGTTGATTGTTCTGCCAATCATGAGTGGTTATTAGAATGTGGGTTGTATGATAGGATCGTGTGGTAACTGTCACTGGAGGCGGATCTGCCGGATGGCTATTTTCGAGTATTAGGCGGTCTCGTGCTACAAGGCTAAACGAGAAGTCCCTCTGTTTAGATCGAGTAGTATCGTTACTTAGTTGTTTTCGACCTTTATATGACCTGGGATCTTCTCATTATGGACCTCAATATTGAACTATTGGTAAAATGACATATCAACATTTTTACGAGTCAGATTGGTCGAGTCGATCGGATCGATAAGGTTGATTGGTTTGGACATATCCCTAGTCCCCTCTTTTGTTCCTCTTGTTCCCCTCTCCCACGACAAATTTCATTGTTTTACAAAATTAAAAAAATAAAAGTAACTTTTTTTAAAATATGTGTGGAAAACACCAACCTCTTTGTTTTTATAAAAAAATGAAGAAATTTACAAAAATAATCGCTTCCAGATATAAAGAACATAGCTCATCCTAACTTACTAACTCAATAACTGAGTTGCATCGATACCGTTATCTTTGCTACTCTTTAAAACGCAACGAGTTACTATCTAGCGAAAAAAATGCGCTCTTTTTTAAAATCAAACCGTTACTTTTACTGTATAATCATTGAAAATATAATTTTGTTAAACAACTTCTTAGAATATTTTATAAACATTTAGCAACTAAACAACAAGCTATAATAAATTAATAACCAGCTAACGTAAGCACTAAATATCTATTTGAAAACCTAGCCAAGTTTCAGAGAAAAAAGCCATTATGTCAACATCAAGTAAGTATTCACAAAAATCACAGAAAATATATGTTCCAACTCATGCTGTTACAAAAATTTACATGTACGAATCAAAAGATATAATAAATAATACATACAATTCTATTAAAATGCATTTCCAGCACATTTGAGGCGGCTTAGAATTTTTTTAATTATCTACGACTTTATTTGTGATCAAAACATCAGCACAAATTTACAACTTACATATATGCTCCAGTTCATGTCAATTGTACATGCATAAATTTACATGGCTATAAATGAGATGCAACAAATATTATGAATGAATTAAATAATAATGCATTAATTTACGGTGCATTTTGTAGTTTTCAGTGGTCATATAATGATTTTGATTATTTTAAACCTCATTTTTTATAAAAAAAAATACCACTAAATTCACAGAGATGAAGCAATTCGTTTTCATTACATTCTCATAAATTTTATCCGGATTGAACCAAAAAGATGCGACAAATAGCATGAAAAAATAATTTTCTTTTTGCTATTTAAATTCATTAGTGTGATTCTTAGGACGTGTTTGGATCAGGTTTAATACAAAAATAGAGCTACTCTAGTTAGTGACAAAAATAATTTTATTTTTGCTATTTAAATAGTATGAAAAAAGTGCTAACGGTTTGCTATCGAATTAGTGAAAATGTTATTTGTACTATAACTTTGGAATAGTGATGAAGAAAATTAACAAAGTAATTAATTATTATTGTTTTCTTTAACTGATAATAATAATATAATAATAATTATTATTATCGTAATAATAACAACACGAACAACTATAAAGTAAATAATAATAATAATAATAATCTAAATAATGATGATAATATAATTATTATTATGATAACTACAATAATAATAACAATGTATGAAATAATATAAAATAATAACAATATTTATTATTATAATTACAAAGATAACAATAATAATTAAGAATAATATTTTTATATTATATTATATTATATTATACTATATCATTACAATAGTAATAATAATAATATGATGATTAAATAATAATAAAATAATAATTTTGCTAAATGCGTGCTATTTAAATTATACAAAATACAAGTTGGTTGTTTGTCAAACTTGATATAACTTACAATTTATGTTATTATTGAAGTGCCGATAAAATATAATTGTTTTTATTATGTAGGATAAAATATAATCGGGAGACGGTCAGAATTCGAGAAAACGTCTCGTAAAAGCTCAATATCTTGAGAAGCTTCTTTTGTATTGTCAAATTTCAAGAAATAAATCTCGTGTCGAAATTGACAGATTTAAATATCTTCAAAAAAAATTCCGTAGGCAAAAATATTGTTATAGGATTAAAAAATAAAGACGTAATAAATGGTAGATCGTCCCATTCGACCCAAAAAAGTAACATACCTCCCATCATGCGGATCCGCACCCAATAACCTCCACAGCTCCACTGCAGTTCATCACAAGCAACTCTGAAACAGACATTTGTTTTGCATACAATCTCTAGGCTAGAGCTTTAGTAATTCATCAAAACATTACTCCCACAAAAGTCTATAAAAACAATACATAAAATGGAGGAGAATCACTGATAGGAGCAAAATTTAGACTACAACTAGGTCACGAGTTCACAAAAAAAACTAAAACTACTCATCACTCTTACTCTTCTTTTTCTTCTTTTTCGACTCGGTACCCATTTTCATGTCACCATTTTCATCCTTGCTGTGCTTCTTTTTCTTCTGGGGGGTCCCATCTTGATCATCCCCATTGGCAACCACCATGGAAGTGTCATCATCCAGCTTGTGCTTCTTTTTCTTCTTCTCTGTTCCTAAATCAGCAGATATATCCACATCCATCACCTCACCATCATCTGCCTCGGACTTTGATTTATTTTTCTTGCTCTTCTTTGCAGGGGTTTTCTCTCCATTGTTTTTGTCACCTTTACAAGCACATAAAGTCAGAGTGAATCAAGTACCTAAATAGCATGGAATAAAATGATAATGTTCTTTAAATGCAGGACTAACCAGCCTCCTGTGTCACGCTCTCCAGGGCAGCTTTCATCACATCCAAATTCTTGCGAGGCGCCACACCCTTGTCATAGAAATCCAACCTCTCCTCAACTTGCTCTCTTAACTTCTCACCAAAGATTGTTGTAGTCACATCTGAAAATGAAACAGTTGAGAGAATTTCAGTTCAGAAGAACAAATATACATAAATTTTTTCTATCAAAGAATTATTCCCATGCTACTTGTTCTTTAATGACAACCTAATTTAAGTATACCACAATGCAGGTCAGAGTCAAAATCCAACTATCATCAACCTAAGGAGAAGCATGCATTAATCAAATACACGGTAAAATTTTAAGACATACCAGAGAAGCAGTCTATCCTGGAAGCAATGGAGCACTTGTTTGCAAGGTAACGTGCCATTCGGCCCTTGTTACGACTAGATGCACGCCCAATAAAGGAGGAGTGAAATATAAGACCATACTTGGGTGTGTTCCCCCGAGTTTTCAATGCTCTACCAATAAAAATTTATATATCAAAACTGAGGCAAGCTAAAAAAACAAGAGAAGTTCGGAGGAGCATATTCTCAGTAAAGCATTCATAACCGACAGTTTACCCCACCTAACACAAGCAGATTTATGCCTACTATTATAATTAGGTAAATGCTGCCAAACAGCATTTTTCTTTCACCAATATCCTAAAGAGAGAAACCAAAACACATATAAGCAATAGATATGTAGATAAGCACAGGCATGCGCATGGGGAGACAAAGAGATGACAGGGTCCCATTATGCTTATGAATTTAAATTCAGATGAAAACAGATCAAGAAATATAACCTGAAGAGAGCCTTCTCAGCGCCGAGTATCTGAAGAGTAGAAGCAGGGCATTTTGCCAGATTTGTAAGGCTACCAGCATGAGAAATCAACCGTGCACCGACTACCTCACCAATCAGAGAAGCCAGATTTGGTGCAATATCGTTCATCTTGGTGACAAGATAGTCATACAACTTCTTCCTGTATTCAGAGAGATTAATGACTCTCTGAGCAAATTGTTGCACATTGATCAGGTCAATTGGAGAAATGTCTTGACCTGAAGCAAATTGAATAAAACAAATTCAGTTTATAACCACATCAGCGGAACAAAATGAACCCATCAGCGGTCCTTGTACTACAAACAAATCATAAACATTCCTCCAGAACCTACCATACAACAACAAAGATTATTGGCCGATACTATCAATTACTCCAGAAATACGTCAACATAACTATTTTATTGCCCCCACAAACAAGATCAACCACAAATTTCAACTTAGATGAATCTATCAGACTATTACATAATGTATTGAGTTCTGACTAACAATTCATGACTTTGTACCAGAAAGAAAAAAGTAGATACGGAGATGCGAGAAGTTACCCATGGATGCTTTCGCTGCTTCAACAATGTCCTTTGCCTTATCCTCATCTCCAACAATGTCTGTCAAAGCTGGTATATGAGTCTCAGATAAGTCAGACTTGTTCTCCACAAACTTAGCAATCTTTGCATAAAGATAATTGTCGTTCACAATTTTCACGACCTCTGGAAAATGGTAGCCATACCACTCTCTGCATTTGTTAAGGAAAGGTTACAGCCACCCAGATGGAGTGTAAGTGACAAAAGATTAATCATTTGACTATTGATGGAGAAATGTATAGCATAATGTCCATGGGCAAGAAGTTTAGCATTGAAAGTTTGAAACAGTAACATAACAAAAGGGCTATCTACAAAAGCATTTGAAGCCTCTAATATATCAACAGGAAGACGAAAATTCACTAATGTTTGGTTAGGCTTATGCAAGAACTTGGGCATCTGTTAAACTAATCATCAATTATAAGCAAGAATTCTATCATATTACACAATAGGGACTTTGTCAATATGAAGCAGTGAAACAAGTATATGCAGGAGCTAAAAATTAATCAGATCGCGCTATAAAACTTTAACATATATAATTAAACGGATAACACCTACATAATACAAAACATACAAACCTGACTCTCATGGAGAAAGAGTTTATGTCTTTGTCAAGCGTGTCCAATAAGAAGATGGCCTGAATAACCATGTTATCCACACGATTCACATTGAACTTGACCTTTGCTCTGCTGTAACTGTGAGCAAGAGCACCCTGTGCTTTATTTAAGTCTGTGGGCTGCGACAAACATAAAACATAAATTTCTTCATACTATGCATTTCCATAAATTTAAAACTATTATAACATTCTGTAAATGATAGTATATGTGCAAAAAGTATACATGTCGATCACAAACATGATTGATTCCACTTAGTGCTACTACACTCGAGCCAGAACTTATATTTTATAATACTAAGCTCCTTTTCAGCTTGCAGTAAATTTTACAGATTTATATTGATACACAAAGCAAAAAGAAACTAAAAAAACATAAATCCCTACAAAAATATCAAATTTAGATGCCAAATACAACATAAAAATCATCAATTAGGCACATCAACACAAAAAGGGATAAAATGGGAAGCATCAAACCTTCAAATTTTTAATAAACTTGTCAAAGTGCAGCCTGACCCCTCGAATAAGCTCGAGCACAAACTCATTGCTCTGACAGGGGATCTTAGTAACGTCACTGATCTGAGAGCCTACTTTGGGCTCAGCAACTCCGAGGCTGAACTTTGCTTTCTTTCCTTCCTTCACCTTGGGCAAGTTCAGTTCCAGAAAGTTTCTCAGCTCATCAGTCATTATCCCTAAACAATATAAAAAAATTACTTTTGATGTTCGATTCTCTCGGTGTTTCTAGAAAAGTAAGTTAACGCAGAAACATTCATATTCAGTCAATATCTCCATACAATCAATTTACATGACGTACTAAATTTTAGACGATGAAAAGCTCGTACATCGGTCAAACTAACCAATACACCAAACCACTAAAAATCATTTTGAGGCCAGATTTTACCATCAGAAACGGAGTTACACTGGTTAAGTGCATCAGCCGCAGAGGAGAAAGGCGAGAAGGCGACGAGCTTGACGACCTGGCCGAAGCGGTTTAGGTCTAGGACCGAGTCTCGTACTGCCTGGGTATTCTGTGCAATCTCGTCCATGCCGTACGCATGGAACAAAGCATAGCCAGAGGCCGACTCGAATAGCACATAAAACGCCATGGAAAACCTCCGATTGAGTGTTGCGAGAAGTTTTCCCCCTCTAGGGTTTAGAGGGTTTACGGTAGAAGGAGGCGGGGCGGAGAAAGAAGAGAAAGAGAGGCAGCGGGAGCTTGAAACAACAGCGAACTAGGGTTTTAGAGGGGTAGTCGAGTTGGGGTTTTGCGATGATCGGGGCCGTTGGATGGATTTGTAGGAAAGGTATAAGCCCTCTACTTAGAGATGGCAGTTTGGCCCGCCGGCCCATCGGCCCGCACATGCCAACCCGGCCCAAGCACTATACCCACCCGGCCCATTGTCATGGAGGGCCGGGCCTATGGACAGGTCGGGTCGGGCTCTAGGCTGTGAAGTTGTACCCATGGGCTACCCATGGGCCGATTATAATATTGAATTAGATTGGGTCTTAGTATATGATGTGAGGCTTGTATAGATTTGGCCGATTATAATACTGGTAGCTGATTATGATATCAAATTATCAGACGATATTAATCTGAAATTCTAAAATTATCACAAATTTTACAATTCAGTAATTACAAACTGTACATTCAATAATAAAAAAAATGTTTTTTATTTGATGCGCTGATGTTGTGATGCACTGGAGTATTTGGCGGGTCTGTGCGGGTAGCCCATGGGTCGGGCTGTGAAGCCCATGGGTAGACCAGGCTGCCAATTCTAAGCCCACCTCCGCGGGCCGGGTAGGCCGCGGGATAGGCAAAATACCCGCGGGTAAGGCCCATTGACATCCCTACCTCTACTCCTCTAGGTATAAGCAAAAATGACCGGCCTAGCCTCAGAGTTTTTAAAATCTGAATCATTGAATTATATCTCAATGTCTGACCGTCAATTACATATAGAATAATTTTTGTTTATAAAATCTGATCCGCTAAAATCTAATCTATGTTGAGATTTTAGATGCGTACAGGGCGTCTCTAAAATAGGGTGAAGAGGATTTTATTCTAGCTAATTGAGATTTAAAAAATGTTAAGCCCAGTCCAGTAAGAATTACATTCGGTGGGATACCCTGCGTCGAAGGAGTCAGCAAAAAAACTCTACCTCCTCAGTCAAATTCGCTACACGTATTGTAATTATTACAATAGTTTTTAGTATTTAGAACAAAAAATGTTGTCCATTCTATATTACGAAAGAGTTGACCCTTCCAGATAATACGAATCCGTCCAATAAGACATAAATAAATGGGAAATTTTTTGAAATGCCATTCTAAAACTTGGAATTTGTCAAAATGCCATCCGAAAATCAATATTTGTCAAAATGCCATTAAAACTAAATACATATTTTAATTTTGCCATTATCCTTATTTAATCTCAATTAAAAAATCTCAATCTTTCTAAATGGCAAAAATGCCCCCGTCAGATTTTTTATTTATTATAGCTGATCGATTGGAAATACATTTAGACTCATCGAGTCGATTCGAACAAACCAGATCGCTCTGATTCGATCCAGTCTTATTCACAAAACACACTCGACAAACCAATTTTAGGGTTCATCGTGACCCTCAGCCACCTTCTCTCTGCTTCGCCGGCCGTCGCTCCGTCTCCAAGTGAGTATCTCCACTCGACAGAGTCCAGCTAGTTTGTCGAGTCTAGTTGTTGATGTATTGAATCGCTAACAGGGTCAGGTAGTCAGAATCGCTAACAGGTGACTGACCTTACTGCTATAACAGTACCTGTTACTGGCCTTGCTAATATAACAGTCCCTGTTATCAAGATACTTGTTTCATATTTGCAAATTTAGGTGGTGTTGGCACTAATCCAATTGACCATATTAGTTCCAACTTTTAATTGGCAAGTCTATTTACTGTTTCAATTGCAAGTAATGCTTACACAAAGTTAGCCTCCTTATGCTTAGGACAAACTGGCACCATATGGATTAGTTCTTTTCACTAATCTGATTTGATAAATCAGTATCACTTGCATAGTGCTATATATATTGTCATTTCAGCTGATTTAGAATTTCGATTGTGTAATCTATTTTGATGAGCCATATAAATTAAACATTTTGTTGTTTATGTGCTGATACAGATACCAGAAACATCACCCCCGTTAAGGTACTGTACATAGTGCAAAGGTTGTCAGTCGATGCTCTCTTCAGCACCACAGCCAAGCACATCTGCCTGCAAATATTATTTTGATGTAGAACAATGATCACATTCATACACACTATTTATTTTCTGAGTATATAAGCTGATCAACTTAGGGTTTAAGGTTTAGATATGGTTTGGTGAATGTAATTGTAAATTATTGTTTTAGTATATAGATATTAGATAACAAAGGCTAGAGATAAAGCAGATAGATTTTACGACTGAAATTGAGATCTGCGACACACAACATTCCTCTGCTCGACTGTTTATTAAGGAACTAAAGAACAATTACAACCAACACAATAGTTTGTAGGAAATTTTTTTTGTAATTTGTACATCATGAATTGATATCGTGTAAAATCTGAAGTAAAAATCCATTAGGAATTCAACTTCTGTATATGGCTTAAAATTTTGCTATGGTTAACAAACTAATCAAAGTATTAAAACAAATCATGAATATAGTAAATATAACATTTCAGTTTTGTTATCAGAGTACACATTAAATTTTGCAAATCTAAGGAATGTATCGTGGATATATATCAGGCTTTCGTTTGCAAAATAACATTCGTTTAGCTCAGTAGATAAATGAAAGCCATCACCGACTTTATTCCTTACCAATGTTTCTACCTGGTGTTGCTTGATTCAACAATAGAACATTCCACCTTGATTAATGCTTATGTAATATCATTATTTCTTTTCTTTTCCTTTTGAGAAAACTATATATCCTTTATTATTGGAGAGGATATTACAATCAATCTCAAAACAAATTTAGAAAATTAATCATATACACAATGCACCCGATGAATGGAAACAACAATGGGTATTTGAAGATATACAGTTAATAATAGCGTAAGAGAAAGAAGATATAAGAGAGTACTAAACTCATATTTCATTATTAGCATAACAATTTCTTACAGAGCAACTTCTTTATATCAGTTTCGACATACAAGATTACAAAAGCACAATGCTGAGTTCTATACCAAAAGAGCTACAAAAATGACTTCTCCGTTTCCTAATGACTGAACATCACCAAGTAATTGTTTTCTGTTGTCGTTGGACCTCCTGTCAGGATGTTTAAACACAAGCTCTTGCTTACTGTTTCAACGACCTCCAATCACTTGTTGTTTCTGCTGTCGTTTGGCCCACTTGTCAGTATGATTAAGCACGGGTGCATGCTAATTGTTTCAATGATTCTCAGCCACCATATTGCAAAAAAATAACATTGTTAGATTATTGTCTCAGTATTAGCGATATACAACATGGACCTGTTAGCGATTCTGACTACCTGACCTTGTTAGCAATTCAATACATCAACAACTAGACTCCACGAACTATCTGGACTTTGTCGAGTGGAGATACTCACTTGGAGACGGAGCGACGGCCGGCGAAGCAGAGAGAAGGTGGCTGAGGGTCACGATGAACCCTAAAATTGGTTTGCCGAGTGTGTTTTGTGAATAAGACTGGATCGAATCAGAGCGATCTGGTCTGTTCGAATCGACTCGATGAGTCTAAATGTATTTCCAATCGATCAGTTATAATAAATAAAAAATCTGACGGGGGGCATTTTTGACATTTAGAAAGATTGAGATTTTTTAATTGAGATTAAAGAAGGATAATGGCAAAATTAAAATAGGTATTTAGTTTTAATGGCATTTTGACAAATATTGATTTCCGGATGACATTTTGACAAATTCCAAGTTTTAGAATGACATTTCAAAAAATTTCCCTAAATAAATATAGTCTTAATATAGTCTTTGACAAAGACAAATAAAGTTCGGGAGAAACTTAGGTACATAAAAAATATGTACACTAGCTAGTATGAGTTACTCCGGATCATTTCATCTTGATTTATTATTAATCTTGATGTATCAAACGATCCAAAGTGACTTAGATTATCTAGTATACCTTTCTTGGACAAATCTTACCCATAAAGTTCAGCTGTAATGAAGAAATTAAACGTTGGCTTTATATACTAGTGTACATACTCCCACAATTGAATTGAAGACTACCCGTGTTGCTGCCTAAATCAAAATAGAAAACTAAGTTAAAGTAGCCTAACAGTTCTACCTCCAGCATACTACGTATCAAAATCACCAAACTGATCAACTCAAAGCAGAAGCACCAGATGGATGCACATGGCATTGTTTTTATGGCGTGTTAGAATGACATGATAATTTCATTAAGCCACTAGATTGGAGGGTAACGGTGATAAAGTCGTACACTCTCAAGTCTCAATACATAACAATTTCGCTGCACGACTTGTGATACCAAATAACATTAAAGCATGCCTTAAAAGAAACATAATTTTTAGCATAAATCTACATATCCTAGCTTTCTTTGTAACCATCTGTGTCTGTTTTAGTAGTTACGAAGACTCTCCACCAATCCCATAACATACTAATTCATGACTTATCAATACATGCCAATGACGTAGTTAAAAAAAACAAATGACCTATTGACCATGTTTAATCAAATCAAGGTTGACTGTTAGAACTTAGATAGCCTATTTTATCTGTCATTTCTGTTCCTCAGATAAAATTCTATTCCAAACAGCATACAGATGAGACACCGGCTAATTCGGAATAAATGGGCTTCCAAGCTGTTCATCACAGGTGATTGTTACACAACTTAAGAGATCATCAAGCTAAAACTTCTTAAGCAAAAAATGCATAAAAAATGTATATATTTCCCCCAACAATCATCTATAACAAATGTCTAATCCTTTGAAAAGCATCAATAAAATAAGTACACGTGTTTAACCATTCCACCACTGATGTCAAGCACTTGGGAAGAGGGAGAAGCAGAGTTTTCGAGCAGCTCAAGTAGATCCTGCTAATTGCAGGAACAAAACATTATTATCAGTACAGGTACATACTATCAAATTAGGTAGTGCTATCTCAGTGTAGCGTGCCAAGAGATACCGGCAGGTTCTTGGTTCCAAGCACACATATTTAATCATTTTTTTTCTCTTCAATAGTTTTCAGTCTTGACATGTCTTTTAGAAAACAATCATTCAATGGAAATAGGACATAATGATCTCGCTTAAGGAACAATAAGTAAATTTGGAAGTCTTGCTACCATACCAGTGGTTCTGGTAGTGCTACGTATGGCAAATAAAAATAACAGAAATGTCATGTTATCATGATGTGCTGGAGAACATAGCAACTACATAAGTAATTTTCTTGTTGTTTCCAGGACCAATTTCAAATGTTTGATGTTTGGGGAACTTCACAAATCTCATGCATACACCTACAAAATTACACAATACTACCAACATGTAACATAAAGAAACATAAAGAAAGGGCAATTTGGCAGCTTTCAAAGAAGGCAAAAAGGCAGGCTTCTGTATGCCACATTTACTGAAGTTTACAAGTGAAAAGTACTTTTTATTACAGCTACAAGTAATAATTTAAGGCTCAAGAAAAGCATTTGAAATTTCTTTTATGCATTTATTATGCATTTTTATTGATGTCTGATAAAAGTTGAAAAGCGTAACTACAATGTCTAGCTATGATTCACACCAGCATTCGAACACACCAACATGAACAACTCCAATTCAACCATGTTTACCTTTTGAAGCTGCAAGTTTTGAATCTGCTTCATTTAGTGCACTGATGAGGTGAGCAATACGATACTTAAGTTTCTGATTCTCAGCTGTGAGTTTCAGAATCTCTTTCGAAGCCTACATATTATATACAAGGTGTTTATCAAAATGAGGTACCAAATATATTTCAAAGTACAAATAATTAGTTTATCTTCTTTGTGCATAATATATTAATATTAATTCGACTACACTTTAAACTCGGTATCAGAAGGACCAGGACAGGTAAAACTTATTTGTACAGGATGAGAAGGTAGTGGTAGGAAGTCATGCCAATCTTATATCAGGGCATTGTTAGTTCCTTCTTTTGAGGAATACTTCTATATTTGTTTGACTGAAGCTTAAAAATGAAGTATCTAAACTTGTATGCTAATTTGTGGCTATCTATTTAAACTAGGATGAACATAAGCTTCTATTTTGACCACGTTCTTTCTTCTTTGAAATACTCTGTAAGGCTATCCTGCCTGACCAATACCATATGAATAAACCAGGTACTGTTCAGTTCAAAGCCACAACAGATATGCCAACAGCCATTCTAGCTCCGCAATCGTCATCCACACAAATATAATTAAATAAAAATGAACACAAGAGTAACCTTTTCCTTTTCTGATGTAATATCTGCATTGGCAATATTAAGCTTGGACTGAAATTCTTCTATAATAGATGACACCTTAGTGTCATTCTCTGAACCACCTAGTTGTGTGACATTATGACTTAGTGATTAATTAACAAAGAGGGAGAATGAAAAAATGAAAACACTTGTAAAAAGGAGGAGAAACAGAATGCTGAAATTACCTTTCTTAATAAGCAATTCTTCCAGCTTTGCTAACCTATCCTGTAATTGGACAATTCCTATCAATACCAAACTTTATCACTAGATAAAAGTTGAGTTCAGTATGAAGTAAAAGATATAGAACTTATTTGATGACAATTTTTCACAGCTATAGTTTTCTAATTACTTCAATACTTCCATTAAAAAGTTGTTGAGTAAGGGCTTCTCTATGTAGTTATTCCATCTTTTCAACTTGCCAACTATACGGAATCTACAATTTCTAATTTGCAGAGAGCAAGAAAGGGACGGACTCAAACAAATCTAGTCAACCACTTCAGCTACCCATAAGAAACAGCTCATGACCTGAAATCATCAATTCTAAACTCTAAACCGTAAACCATGAACTTTCTCAATTTTTTTCCCTAGATAAGTGCGATCACTCCATTGAAAGCAAGAGTCAACGAAATTCTGGCAAAACTATACAAATCAAACGAGTGTCTGATAAAGGAAGGGGAGAGGTGAAGCACCTCTGCCTCAATAGCTCTATCATAGAAAGGCTTAAGGGTTTGCTCCAAGTCGCTCTCGCCTGACTCCACCGCCGCCATAGTTTTTCTCGCGCGTGCTTAATGGATGCTTTCTTCCGTTTCCGTTTTTCACTGGTATCGACGGTTCAGAGACGGCAACCTTTTATTCGCTCTGGAAATTTGTTTGGAAGCCCCTCTATTCACAAGAATTTACATAGTAGATACTTCGTAATTATTCACAAGAATTAGTTATCTATCCTGACTTTTGAGTATTCTCATCGTGCATTCGTGCAAATGAATGGGGATCGATTAAAAGAGATTACGGAAAAGCATATCATATGGAGTATTGAGATTATTGAGATTGAATTTAAATCAGCTCTTCCCAGCCTGTCAAACGGATCGGATAGTAATTCTATATACTCATGGTGCCATATTCGCTACGGTTGAATGTTTTCATCGTTCACGATACAGTAAAATCATTGTTAATAATATTTTTTAATTTTTTCCTCACTGTTTACGCTACAGTAAAATCAATGTAGATAATTTTTTTTCAGTTTTTTATTTTTTTATTTAAAAAATTTATTATAATTTTATTATTGCAAATTTAAAATTTAACTTTTTCGTGCGGAGTGAGAGTCGAACGCTAATAATAAATCGACGCTCTTCCACCCTGTTTAACTTTAACGGATCGAATATTATTATACAACGCATCAACTAGTGCTTATTTTGACAATCCTTTCAATTGAAATTAAGATTAATTCATAAAAAATATATAAACATATTTTTGAGTTTATAGAATAATTATGCTTTTAATTTGATGTGATTTGATTGTCTTTCATAATTCATCAAAAATCATCAAATTTAATATATTTTTAACGATTAATATTTGATGATCAATGATAAAATAATAAATAACTTTTGCAGTGCACCAAATTATAAACTAGTCTATTATATACTTTTTTTAATTCTTTTATGAATTAATTTGAATTACAATGTCAAGATTGTCAAAATAATTAGTGATCCCCCTCTTTTCCAAAAGCTATTAAACAAAATATAACTATGCTTTTTAAGAGGTTATATATGTACAACTTGTTTTACATTTCGAAAATTTAACACCAAGAAATATACAAATATGTACATTAGAACACTGAAAACATTTATATTAGTAAACAATACGATTAACCATATCTATAATTTTTTAATGGAGAAACATAAAAGCTTCTACTATTTTAAGAATTATCTTTTACTTTAAACACATAAAATGTTATATTTTAAAAAAAATGAAAAGAGAGAAGCATGATACAAGAGTTCCGATCAAAACATAATGAAAGAAAATTTTAATCAGATAAATAAAATTATCGATAATATGATCACAGTTAAAAGACTGAAAGCTTAATACTAGTACTCATCCCAATTACCGATATTAATATAGTTCAGGCATTTGAATTAGAAAGTGAATTTGGTGGAAAATTGCTGATTGAGTAATTTATTTGTTAGATCAACTATCCTAAAATAAATAAAAGCATTCCAGAAATATGGTATTCTATTTAAGACACATGAGTCTGGAAGAACATATTTTAAGGTCAAGTTTACAATCCCATCCGAAAATGTTGGTAAAAGATGCAAACACGTACTAAAACCCGACTACAAACATATATCAATTCAACTCTCAGCATGCAAAATATCTTAAATAGTATGTGGGTTCACAAAGAAATTTTAGTCTTATACTCTTGTTGCATCAAACAGATAACATGATAATGATAGCGCTCAGTGTGACCAAGTCAAATTATTCCAACAGAGAGAAACCAGTTCCTCCTCAAGTTCACATAACACAAAGTAGGGAACTCATATTAGATTAGTACATACTATGTCTAGTTACCCCTAACAGAAAGTAGGGAACACTTTTATTTTAAATAATAGTAATGCAGTACTCTGTATTAATTTATCCGTGGAGATCAGTATATCATATCTTCATGCGACATAGCAGATTCAACATCATCAACTCCCTAAGCAGCAGCATGGCAATGCCAGCTGTTCTTCTTTCCTCCTGACCGATTAAAAGAGGAAAAAATGCAAGCATTAAATGTTTGATAAAGCTACAAATAAATAGATTTAAGATGCAAAACTATGATAATATGTATAACACACCCCTTCCGTTCTATGCATGATTAATTTGCTCAATAAATTGATATTTGAGTTGCTAAATAAATTCTTCATATCAAAATCAAATAGAACATCAAATTTCGTAATTTTTAGAATTTGCATGCTATTTTTTTAAATATTCTTTTGAAAACATGCATTGTTTAATATTAAAAAAATGTCATTTTCTGGACTACTTTAAAAAAATGTTTAAAAAATAGTCAGAAAGCTCTAAAAATTATGAAATTTGATTTCCTACAAGATTTTGATATAAAAGTTTTTATTAAGCAACTTAAATCTCAATTTGTTGATAAAATTAAACATGCATAAGACGGAAGGGTGTCATACACATATTACCATAGCTATGCTTCTTTAGTAAACTAAAAGAAAATAATTAGTTCGATCAAATACCATACCAACAGATGTTACATATTACCTTACCTGTACTGCACTAGACCTTACCACTAGCACAGTATGAAACTCTTGCCGGATCCTAAACTTGTCTACAAACTTTCGAGAACTTGACATTCTCTCTTCTTAAGTAAAATTAAATTTGATAAAACTTCATGAATTTTGAAGTACAAACGAAACACAGATGCTTGATCAAGAAAGTCAGAAAGCACTAAAATAGAGGATTACCAATTGCATGGCTGCGTGAAACATCTGTGGAGGTCGTCCCCAAAGAGGAGGGTCCCGCCAGCTCAGACACCTCCTGCACAGGGTCCACTGAATAATTCATTGATTGCTATTCAGAGTCATCGTAAAATTCCTCGTCTGACAACTCATCGAAGTCCCTCATGTTAAGCTGATAACGCAATATCCCACCAATACCTCCAAATCCCCTACAAAACTGTGAGCCCTCCTGAGACCTGTTTGTCACAAACTCCAAAGTGCAACCGAATTTCTTGTATTCATTTGCAAACCACTCTAACAGGGTTATGCTCTCCTCCACCTCCAGCTCTGCTGATGTGGTACTATCTATAAAGTTATCACGCTTAGTTTCTTCATCCTTGTTGAAGTGCTTTATAATGATTTCACCAGTGGTTGCATTCTTCAGAGTGTACCGACTGATGGAAAGATTCTCCCAAACAATCAAGGTATCAACGGCCCCCATTTCTAATGCCTTGAGGGTATCGTCCACCCCAAACACGTACCTCCCAGTATCCTGACTAATTTCCTCAAAGAACTTCCCAATAAGCTTCTTCTCTTGGATGAATTTGACATTTGCCAGAACCTCAGCCGAAAGCTCGATTGCTTGATTGAACCCGCTTTCACCACCATAAGAGACATCCACCACTTTCAAAATCTTTGCCTGGAGGCGCTGATCAAACATGTCAGATTGGCTCAGCTCAGTCTTGAAATCAGCAGAACCGGCTAGGATCAACCCTGAAACATTTGGCTGATTGGTACTGTTATTAATGAAGTGCAGCGTGGCAGTCTCTGCAGTTTTCCTGACATAATTGTGACGTTTCTCCATACGGAGCCGTGCAAACCGCAGCGCCGACTGCCCACCACGGCCATGCTTCTTTGGAAGATCAACTGTGAATTTGTAAAGCACCTCCCTGGTGTTCCCACTGAGTGTGCCAAAAAGGACACCATTCCCATCCATCACTATGAAACCGAATTTGTCATCAGATTCAAGAAGCTCGCTCAAAGCCTCAGTATGAAATTTGTTATCGCAGAGGTAGAGTGAGACATTAATAGGCTTGAATGGCTCGAAGTCGATGGTGACCTTCTTCTCTTTCCCATCTTCACTGACAACCGTGCCAGTGTAGAGCACGAGACCATTGGGAGGGACCTTGTTGTAGAGTTTCAGCCTCTGCTGAGCTGACGTGATGGCACCCAGGACAGACTGGCGGTTAACGCGACTTTTAATGTTGGAAGCGGTGCCGTACTCATCACCCAGCATTTTGGCTACACGCGAGACCTGGTCACGAGGTGGCATGATTAGAGAGATCATGCTTGTACCATTGCCTCTAGCTGATTCTAGCCCCTTAATTAGCTTCTTGACCTTCCACATCTCTATATTCTTGTCGCATTCCTGGTTGTCAGCCATTTCGAGACGAGTATCTGCCAAAAAGAAAAAGAAGGTAATCACAAAATTAACAAAAGAAAGGTTGTAGATACCATATACAAAAGGGATTTGTCCTATAGAGCAAAATCAGTGAGATCGTAAACAAACTAAATCCAGTTCAGCTCGAAAATATAATATATTCTTAGTAAGCAGACTTCTTGTACAAAAACTTATCTACCTAGTAGAAGAACAGTGTGTAAATCCAACAAAGGACTCAGTTGGAACTAGGCATTCACTTGAAACCTCAAAAGCGTGACATTAATTTTAGCTATTTCCTATAAACACCAGTTTGCTGTTGTTACTGGCGACTTAACGGGACAGCATCACCAAAAACTAAATATCAAAATTACTCATTTCCTCTGAAGATTTAAGGATCTACCCAGATCAAATAAGTTCAGAGGAATCACAACTTCTCAATAAAATGATAATTTAATTAAGCATAAATGTTTGTCTGCAGTAGAAGACAATGGTTTCCAAAAATACAATATAATCGGGAATCTGTAGCCAGCAATTCTTAACATCCCTAACCAAAATCCTAAATATAATTTTTCACAATTGTACCATAAGTTAACATGAGGACATCATCTGTACTTAATGTTGCTGAAAAGTTACTAAGGAAAAGAAATCCTTACTAAATACTTTTTCCCCATAATTCTGAAGTTTCAAGGTGCAAATTTTTATTTTATTTTTTTAGATTGGTTTCAGGGTGCAATTTGAATAGATAAAAGAACCTCCCGCAGCATAACTGGATGTCTGAAACAGATTTGAGTCGCAAAGTTAACACTGCAATCTGATTATGCATCAGTAAACAAAATACTGACAGAAATTATCACGATTAAAATCTCCAGCAAAACCAGCAACAATTGGGAAGTGCCTGTATATGCGAACAAACTTTCGACTCCTAAACTGTTCGAAGCTAGTATCCAGAAGAATTACAAATCATATCGAGTAATCAAAAGGAATCGATCTAGTCTTAAAACCAAAATTATATGAACTTTAAAGGTTGCACCTAGAAGATGAGATGAAACGAGAAGCGTACCTTGTTTCTCGCGGCTGTAGATATTTTATGAATAAAAATAAAGTTCCCAGGATTTTAGCTCACCTCCTTAAATATAATCAGAATAAGGCGGTTACACTTTTCTAAAGAGGCCGCGTATTCTTTCTTTCAATCATTGCATTTTCAGGCAATTTTTGCTGGATCCGAATCTACTGTAGTGCGGTTAGCGCGTCACAGCAGAACGGTCTGAATCGATCGTTAATTTCGCGAGCGATCGTCAGCGATAAAAATCAAAAGTCTTTATATTTTTTATAAGAATTTTGATGCAATCGATAAAAATCGAACGATTCAGATACTACATTACATCATTACGCGCAGCACCAGATCACATTCCACTTTTGCTCGCCAAGTTTACTGCTACGTGTCGTCGAGAAAGTGCGATTGGAAGTTGAAACTTCGGATGGTAGAGAAATTTAGTGTGAAAGGAATATTAAGTTTATGAGAATTTATTAACACCCACAGATTATGCATTTTTAATCGAAAAATATTTATACGAGTTATTCACCGAAATTCACCAGTACTTGGCACGTTTTTAAATACATTATACATGATTCAAAGAAAATTCAAATAAAAAAAATGATGAAAGAAGTAAAAAGAAAATAACTTCTGAAATAATTAATCTTAGCAACATGTTAGATATAAGCACATTTGTTTTAAGTATGAACACTTTATCCAACGGCGATCCTATTAGTGGAATGGCTTTTAACCATATTATTATCTATATAGAATTTGGTCCTAATTAAACATACTTTAAGATTTACTGGGGACATTTTTAACAAAGACAATTAAAAATTAGAATCTCCAAAAAGATATCTTGTGTTTAAAGTTTTAGCTGAGCCTCCTTAGTCAGCAAAGTATACCCAAATAAGAACTGTCAAAGCTTTTTTTTAATATACAATAGTTTTTGTTGATATCAACATTTATTATTATTTAAGTATCTCTGCATAATTTGAAAAATGATCTCCACAGAGAGATAATTACAACATCATCTGTATTAGATTGATGATCCTAAATTAACAAAGTTTCATAAAAAAGAATTAATTGAACTTGAGTCTCAATTTGCTTGTTGAACTGACTTCTCTGTACAAAAAGATTGAATCCGCTTTATTTATCGGATGACAATATCAATTATAGTGTTAATATAAGTATCAATTTTGTAAACTTCGCTTCTATATTTTTTGTTTTGAATTCAAATTGGTTAACTTATTGTTCATATTAATTTTTTGGACCTAATTTGACATTTTTAAAATCTTTTTTACTACTTTTAAAGAAGTGAAAAATCAATCAAATTGAATGGCTCGTGCAGATATTTTTAGAATCAATCAAATTTTTTTGGACCTAATTATTGTTCTATGAAGTATATATTAACCTTACTCTTAATATAATAATTAAAATGAATTTCGGATGGCTCGCGCAGATATTACAAAATAGTGTTATATATTGATCACTTATAACGAAGCTATAGTTTCAGCTCAAAACTCGTGAAAATAAACATACTTACAAGAAATCCATAAAGAATAAAGAATTTCTCGGCCGCAAATCCATGACTATAGCTCTCAGAACCGTGAGCTAGTTGAAGTCGTTTAGTTTCGACAGCCAGACAGCTGTCGAAGCTGAAAGCATACGCTTGTGTTTTTTCATCTTTATTTTAAGGTTTAGATGTGTTTAGTTTACGGCGTCCGGTGGTCATGGAATTGTCAAAAGAAATGTGCCATTATTATACACTAGGAGTAAGACTCGCGTTTCGTGTGAAAAAATTAAATTATATATTTTTATATTACGATAGTCAAATTTATATTTAATCTGAATTAGAACACCAATAAAAAAATACTGCAGTCAATCTTTCATGTCAAGAAAATTAAAAAAATGGTTACTGTAGCGGTGAACAGTGAAAACAGTGGGTACTGTAGCAGTGAACAGTAGTTTCATTTTCGACGAAATAAAAAATTTAAAAACATTGGTTTTTGTAGCAGTGAAAATAGTGTTCATTCGCATTGTGAAAATGAACAGTGCGCGAATATTGCGCCATGAGTGTATTAGATTAGATGAGCGTGATGCTTTTTGGTTTAATGGTCAGGCGTCTATTATTTTTTAAATATTTTTTTGTAAAATGAACTCACGGTTTTCGTACAGAACCGAAGTTCATGTTAATATTAATTTTAATTAATTATTATAATACAAATCTATATGTGATATAAATATATATTAGATAATAAAATGTCGAAAGATTAATTAAATTCATTACGAAGTGATCGAATTAAGTAATATTAATCGGATTTAATATTTGTTATGAGAAATAGAGTCTTTAATGTCTAGAATGGATATTAATTAACTTTATGATTCAATAATAGTTCAAATACATATAAAATTTTAAATAATACAATGGGAAAATTTTGGATACACTGAAAATAGATATACTAGATACTCTGAATTACCCCGGATCATTTGATATTGATTAATAATTCGAATCTTGATGTATATAATAGTCACTTCAAATTCGAAGTATCTAATATATCTATGTTTGATGTACTCAAGTTTTTTTTCTAATACATATGCTATAAGTTTAGGAGGAAGACAATTATATATTATAATGTTATGTAAATAAGAAAATATCCAATTGACAAGTTTTAATTAAAAATTAGAATACGCGTTAAGGATTCAATAAAGAAAAAAACACCATTAAATCCACATCTGAAAAGCAAAAGCGACTCGCTAGAAATTCTAGGCCGGGGTGGTGTCGCGCCGTCGGCCTCCCCCATCCTCTTTCCCTCTCCTCTCCTCTGCTCTTTGCTCTCTTCTCTCCTATCCAGCACTTACGTGTTATGGTATAACTAGTAATTGGAAGTGAAAAATAGGAAAGAGAACCAAGCAATTTGGGATTAGAATAAGCTTTATTGAATCTAAGAACTATTACAGAAGTAATTTGAGTGACTCAAGCTTAACAATGGCGACACAGCCATGAAGGAAAAAGAAGATAAAGATGAAATTAGAAGACGAAGGCTGAGAGTTACTTTACTGCTCAAACGACTTCGGTTCATATACTAAAACAAGCTCAGTAAAAGTAAAAATAAAACCAAAATTACATCACTATGAAAATATCTCGACAGACTCTGAATCGCTCAACTAACTCAACGACATCATTCAGTGAGCTGTTGCAGTTCTTCTCCAGTCGGAACGACACTTTCCTCTCCAATATCCTGCTGTTGTGACCCAGGACTCAGTCCCTCACCCTTTCTCATTGATTTATCTCGTGGGCCTGCTTCCAGAATTGTAGTTGGGCTTTTCTTCACAATTTCCAGTTGAAGCCCATTCTCCATCATGTTCTCCTTTGTAACGGCTAGTTCACTTACGGTACCGACACAGCTTGAGGTACCGACCAACTGTGACAGTACCGACCCCTCCAAAATAGTCTTGTCCTCAAGACTGAAGTTAGGAAATTGAGCACGGAGGTTCAAATTATCTTCCCATGTGGTATCTTCAGCATCCAGATTGGACCATTTCACCAAAAGCTCAGTAGCTAGCTCACCCCCTTTTTGTACCAGTCTCCTATCTAACACAGCCAAAGGTTCAATTTTCAACTTACCATCTGGTCCAACGAGGGGAAGCTTGGAAATTGTTTTGGACCCTTGACCTAGCTTCTTTTTGAGTTGTGAAACATGAAATACTGGGTGAATAAGCGATCCAGAGGGTAAGTTGAGCTTATAAGCAGTGTAGCCAAATTTGTCCAGAATCTCAAATGGACCATAAAATCTTGATTTTAATTTCCGGCACTTATCTTTACCCTGCAAAGAGACTTGCCTGTATGGTTGCAACTTCAAATAAACCCAATCACCAATGGAAAAGGTTCTATTTGTTCTCTTCCTGTCAGCAAACAACTTCATCCTATCTTGTGCTCTTTGCAGTTGGATCTTCAAAAGTTTGACAGCTTCCTGCCTATCCTGCAAAACTTGCTCCACTGTTGGGTTATTACTCTTGGGAAGAGAGCCCATAGGTAGGTGTGGTGGGGCATAGCCATAAAGGACTTCGAAGGGAGTTGTTTGTAAAGATGTATGGTAGTTGGTATTATACCTCATTCAGCTAGGGGTACCCATCTGGCCCATCTCTTGGGCTGGTGAAATGCCATACATCTCAAGTAGGTTTCAAGGCATTGGTTGAGTCTTTCGGTTTGACCATCGGTTTGTGGATGGTAAGCAGTACTGAGATTCAACCTGACCACCAGTTTAGCAAAGAGTTCCTGCCAGAAGTGGCTTGTGAAGAGTGGGTCCCTATCAGTTATGATCTGAGTTGGAAGACCATGGAGCTTATACACACAGTCTAAGAAACCTTGGGCTACCACCACAGCAATGAATGGATGAGATAAGGGAATCAAATGACCATGAGAACATCAAACCCATCACTCTTTGGTAGGCCAGTTATAAAATCCATCGTAATCACCTGCCATGCACCCTCAGGAACAGGTATAGGTTATAATAATCCTGGAATAGGTACCTTTTCACTCTTGTTCAATTGGCAAATATCACACTGTTGAACATGTGTTAAAACTGTCTGCTTGAGGTTTGGCCAATAGAAAATTCGTTTGACTCTTTGGTAAGTACCAAGAATACCAGAATGCCCTCCCACACTAGAATCATGGAGATATTGAATTACCTTGCACCTCCAATTATCATGAGTTCCTACATAAATTCTCCCATCTTTACTTATTATGTCCTTGTGAACAGTTATGATTTCCTGCAATGGGTGTTGAGTTAATCTTGTTGTCTCAAAATAGTTTCTAAAATTAGCATGTGTGTTGTGCAAATCTAGGATGTTAGGATTTAGTATGAGCTGCTACCAAAACAGAATAGTAGTGGAGCTTAATTTAGTTCATTCTATATTGAGAGCTAGGATGTTGTGTAATTAGTTCTAAACTTAGGTTAGTTCTATAATTAAATGTATTGGTTCCCTATATAAGTAATATAATTCAGAAAATGATGCAAGTTGAAGTGCATCGCAAAAAAAACAATTCCTCTCTCTGTTATTACTTCCAACACAAGTTTTATTCCATGTGTCTTTAATTTAGTCTGGTATACTTTGTTGCTGGCTTGTGAGAAGTACCAACATTTGATATCAGAGCCCAAGATTGGCAAGGTAATAATGGCTGGTGAAGGTGATGGAGATCAAGCAAAGACTGTTGCAGTCGTCAAGCCGGGGGCAAGATGAGTCTCAATGGCGATCCAATATCCCATGTTAAGCGAAACGAACTACGGCATATGGGCTGTCAAGATGAAGATAATCTTGCGTTCGCTAGGGGTATGGTCAGTGATTGAAGATGGAGACAAAGATGACAACAAAGATAACAGCGCCATGGTAGCCATATCCCAAGTCGTGCCTGATGACGTGATGACGGTAATCGCGGAGAAAAAGACAGCAAAGGATGCTTGGGATGCACTCAGGGAGATGCGAGTTGGCGAAGATCGTGTCAAGAAGGCACATGTACAGGTGCTGAAACGGCAGCTGAGCAAGATGCACATGGAAGACTCAGAAACGATAAATGAGTATACCATGAAACTTACCACGCTAGTGGGTGAGATCTGATCGCTTGGCACAAAGCTTGACGACAGCGAAGTTGTTGAAAAACTGTTCAGTGCAGTTCCAGATAGATTTATGCAGATTATTGGAACAATCGAGTAGTTCGGTGATATGGAAAATATGTCGATCTCATAAGCGATTGGCAGGCTAAAAACCTTCGAGGAAGGGCTAAAGGGAAGGAAGCATTCAAATGATGGAGGAGAACAGCTTCTTCTCACCCAATCCGAGTGGGAGGCAAGATACACAAAGAAAAAGAAGGATCAGGATTTCAACGGCGCCAAGAGATGAGGGCATCAAGGTAGATGTCGTGAATGTGGGCGCGAACAAGATGGAGGTCGAGACCATGATGAAGGGACAGGCAATGAGAGAAGGCCACATAACTTCAACAAATCCAAGGTCAAGTGTTTCAATTGTAATGAATATGGACACTTTGCTAGAGAATGTCCGGAGCCAGATCGTAGAGATCAAAGGGTGAATGTTGTTACAACACAACAGGATGATGAACCAGCACTATTAATGGTTAAAGCTTGTGAATTCGTCAATGGAGGACAACAAGCTTAAAGAGGAGATTGTTGAGTTAATCTTGTTGTCTCAAAATAGTTTATAAAATTAGCATGTGTGTTGTGCAAATCTAGGATGTTAGGATTTAGTATGAGCTGCTACCAAAACAGAATAATAGTGGAGCTTAATTTAGTTCATTCTATATTGAGAGCTAGGATGTTGTGTAATTAGTTCTAAACTCAGGTTAGTTCTGTAATTAAATGTATTGGTTCCCTACATAAGTAATATAATTTAGAAAATGATGCAAGTTGAAGTGCATCGCAAAAAAGACAATTCCTCTCTCTGTTATTACTTCCAGCACAAGTTTTATTCCATGTGTGTTTAATTTAGTCTGGTATACTTTGTTGCTGGCTTATGAGAAGTACCAACAATGGGGTACCTTGTACTACAGTATTCAGTTGAGATAAAGCCCATGCATCCTCCTTGTAGCTCTTGGTGAGGTCTGTGAGCCAGGTGGGAATCAATTCTGTGATGGCTTGCAACTCAGCAGCAGACTCACTTTGATCCCTTCTAGATAATGCATCAGCAGCCCTATTTGCACTACCCTTCTTGTATTGAATGGTATAGTCAAGCCCAAGAAGTTTACACATACCTTTATGTTGCAAAGCATGTGTTAACTTTTGCTCCAGCAGGTGTTTCAAGGAGATGTGGTATGTTTTTATCACAAAGGACCTACCCTCCAAATAGTGCCTCCATTTCTTGACAACAGAAATAAGGGCAATGAACTCCTTCTCATAGGTTGACAGTTGTTGACTCTTAACCCCAAGGGACTTGCTAAAATATGCAATGGGTCTTTGTGACTGCATTAGGACAGCACCAATGCCAACATCAGATGCATCAGTCTCAAGGGTGAAGGGTTGTGAGAAGTCAGGCATGGCCAATACAGGTGCCTTGCACATAGCCTGCTTCAGGCAATTAAAAGCCCTTTGAGCATTAGCAGTCCAATTGAAAGCTCCTTTCTTGAGTAATTCTGTTAATGGTCTGCTAATTAGGCCATAGTCCTTGATGAATTTACGATAATACCCTGTGAGTCCCAAAAACCCCCTCAGTTGTTTCAAGGTTTTGGGTGTAGGCCAGGATTGCATGGTTGCAACCTTAGCAGGGTCAGTGGAAACACCTTCAGAAGAAATGATATGGCCTAGGTATTCAATGCTAGTCAATCCAAAGGCACAATTAGATTGCTTAGCACTGAGTTTGTTATGCCTGAGCACTTGTAACACTGAGGTGAGGTGTTGTATGTGGGTGTCATGGTCAACACTGTATACCAGAATGTCATCGAAAAAGACCAGCACAAATTTTCTCAGAAATGGTTGAAATATAGAGTTCATTAGTGCCTAGAAGGTAGCTGGGGCGTTGGTTAGGCCAAATGGCATGACCAAATACTCAAAATGACCATGGTGTGTTCTAAAGGTCGTTTTGTAAACATCCCTGGGGTTCATCCTTATCTGATGATACCCTGACTTCAAATCGATCTTGGAAAAGTATTTGGCCCCATGCAGTTCATCAAGGAGATCATCAATTATGGGTATTGGATATTTATTTTTTACTGTGAGGGAGTTGAGCTGCCTATAGTCCACAAATAAACGCCATGAATCATCTTTCTTTTTTACTAGCAAGACTGGTGAGGCAAAAGGGCTGGATGAGGGCCTAATTATGCTATGCTGCAATAATTCTTCAATTATTATCTCCAACTCTTGCTTCTGATAGTGGGAATATCGATAAGGCCTCAGGTTGATTGGCTTAGAGAGGGGTAATAATGGTATTTGATGGTTAATTGGCCTGACTGGGGGAAAAGAAGGGTTTTTAGTGAACACATCATTGAATTGCTGCAAGAGAGGTTCCATGTGTATGGAAGGTAAGGGTGGTGGTGCAGTAATTTCTTGACACATCCAGATTTGTGCCAGCAGGACCTCACTGTCAGCATTAACTTCCTTGTGCAAATTGATACTGTTACAAATGGTAACGTGGGCTTCTTCAGGCTGGACCTGCAATTTAACACTTTTGCCCTCATTTTCAAACTCAATCCACTTGTTGCCCCAATCAATTCGCATGGGTCTAAGTTGGTGAGCCAATCAACACCCAAAATAACATCATAGCCTTTAATGGGTAACAGTCTCAAATCACTGTGGAATGTATGGCCTTGAATTGAGAAGCTTAGAGCTAAGCACTTTGAGTCAGTTACCATTTTATCCACGTTTGCAACCATAACAATCATTGGAATGGTCTCAATTATCTGACAATGTTGGCCCTGTAGAACTTGAGGATCTATAAAACTGTGAGTGCTACCTGAGTCTACTAAGGCACAGACTGGTTGGAACCCTATCATACCTTTGAATCTCATGGTATTGATGGCATTGGTTCCGGAGGAGTGCATAGAGACTACAACCTCTTCATGATCAGAGTGGAGGGTAGTGTCCACTGTTTGCTCTTGCTGGTCAACAATTTCTTGTGAGGAAATCTCTTCTTCTTCTTGTCCCAAAAGCATTTGTACCCTTACTCTGCACTGATGGCCAGGAAAGTATTTCTCTCCGCACTTGAAGCATAACCCCAATGCTCTTCTTTGGTCCATTAGAGTTGATTTGGCAGGAGGTATGAGGGGTAATGGTTTAGAGATTGGACTTCTGTTGCCATCTTTCTGGTAGTGAGAGGAGGAAGGGGTATATTTGAAAGAGGAAGTGAATTTTTTGAATTGATTATTCACAGCACTCTCCATGTGAAGTGAGTACTCGAAAGCATCCTCCAAAACGTGGGGTTTAAATGCCCGTAGGTAAGGTTTAATGTCCTCTTTTAGCCCAGAAATGTAAGCATCAATGAAGTCAGCTTCAGTGAACTGCCTATTTTCTAACAGAAGTTTAGCTTTGATTTTCTCAAAATCATCCATGTACTGATCGATAGTGCTAGAATGGTGTAACAGCTTCAACTATTTTAATGCACTCTTAACAGTGGACCTTTGGAATCTTTTGACAACCAGGGCAGTGAGCTGATCCCAATCAGGGGGTCATGATTAATGGTATACCCATCGTATCATTCACTGGCTCTATCCTTGAAATGTAAAGAGGCCATCTTTGCTTTGTATTGCTGTGGAACTTGATACAATTCAAAGGAGTTACACTTACGTATCCACTCCAATGGGTGTGTGCCAGTAAAAGAGGGACAATCAGATTTGGGCAACATGAGACGTTCAGGCTGGTGCTCAGGTGTGGGGATTCTGGTGTGGCGATTGGTGGATAGAGGAAGATTAGGTGGTGAATCTAACATTTGGTCCATGTCTGGGGAATTACGATGGCCATGGAGGATGGCCTCCCATCTGAGTTCAATCTCATGTAGTTGAGTATTGAAATGGTTTGAGCAGTCTGGATCTGGTTGGCTTGTAGTTGGTCTGCAATAGTACGAATCAAGGTGTCTATAAGAGTGGATTCAAGGTTTTTAGCTCTGGATAGTTCTTCTTCCCACTTCTGCTCCATCTCTGATCTCAGACGATCTAATCGTGTTTGAAAGTTATCCATGGTAGCTTTACGAGTTCGTGGCATACAGCAAGGCCGTCAGGTCGTTGCTATGATACCACTTGTTATGGTATAACTAGTAATTGGAAGTGGAAAATAGAAAAGAGAACCAAGCAATTTGGGATTAGAATAAGCTTTATTGAATCTAAGCACTATTACAGAAGTAATTTGAGTGACTCAAGCTTAATAATGGCAACACAACCATGAAGGAAAAAGAAGATAAAGATGAAATTAGAAGACGAAGGCTGAGAGTTACTTTACTGCTCAGACGACTTCGGTTCATATACTAAAACAAGCTCAGTAAAAGTAAAAATAAAACCAAAATTACATCACTATGAAAATATCTCGACAGACTCTGAATCGCTCAACTAACTCAACAACATCATTCAGTGAGCTGTTGCAGTTCTTCTCTAGTCGGAACGACACTTTCCTCTCCAATATCCTGCTGCTGTGACCCAGGACTCAGTCCCTCACCCTTTCTCATTGATTTATCTCGTGGGCCTGCTTCCAGAATTGTAGTTGGGCTTTTCTTCACAATTTCCAGCTGAAGCCCATTCTCCATCATGTTCTCCTTTGTAACGGCTAGTTCACTTACGGTACCGACACAGCTTGAGGTACCGACCAACTGTGACATTACGTTTGGTGCGATCGATGCAGTTGGCGTGATCGGTGCGGTTGGCGTGATCGGTGTGATAGAGGGGGCGGTTGGTGCAATCGGTGCGATCTTGGGACAAAATGTGATGCCAATGTGTCTTGCTTTAGTAGGATTTCTTCTTGTTTGGATGCGATCTTTGGAATGTTATTTGTGCGCTATCATGCGATCTCGCGTCAGAAGCTACAACTTGGATTCGACGTCTCTATGTCGGATGTCTAGTTGAGGGGGATAGGTGAGATGAAATCGGCACAAGGTAGAATGTAAGGAAAATATATTGGATTGTTGGGGGTGCTTCTTGATTTCTTGATTGAGTTTGATGTGATTTTTTGAGGGGGGTTTAATTCTGTTTTTGTGATTGATGTGGTTTTTGAGGGATTTGATGTGGTTTTTTAGGGGATTTTCAATACTGATAAGGATTTTTGAGTACTAAGGTACTGGGTGACAGAGGTACTGATATTGGGGTACTGATGTTGTGACTTTACAAAGGCTATGGGTTCAGGTGCTGAGGGACTGGTACAGAGGTACTGATGTCGTGACTGGTACATGGGTACTAATGCTGAAGTTAAGGTCCTAATGTTGTGACTGGTACATAGGTTTGGGTTCTGATGCTGTGACGGGTATAGAGATATTGAGGTACTGGGTATTGGTGCTGAGATTATGAGTTCGGGTGTTAATAGATGGTCGGGCCAGATTATGGTATGGTTTTTCTCTGACTCTGGTATTGTGACTGGTACGTTGGATCATATGGATGTAGAGATTCCAGTGGTTACTGGGGATGGCGAGTGTGTCTTTATAAATGAGACTTTAGAGTTTGAGGATGCTGAGACTAATAAGGGATAGTCAGAGGCGTCGGTGCTTCCTTCAAACAAGAGGTCAGAGGAGGGGTCTGTCGGGAATTTGAGATTTGAGATATCAAGCAAGGGCATTCTGAGGTAGTATTTCATTTTGTTAGTGTTTTGGATTTTGGAATAGAGGATCACATTCAGGACACATTCTTCTGAAGATACTATTGTCAGTAGAGAGTTGAAAGGCTAGTTTTATTTTGACTATCTTTTACTTTTTATGTTTTGGAATGTAAGGGTTTGATTTTGGTGATAGGATTTATGTAGGGGTTTATATCAATCTTTGCCTTTTACAACATCGATTGATATTTTAGTTTTTGCATTTAGTTAGTTAGGTTGCTTTGTATGAATATTTTGGTTTCTGAGAAGAAATGAAAACCAGTAGATGTGATCTGCTTTTTTTTAGAAAAAGGATCCAATAAAGTAACGATTTTTGTGTCCAATAAAGAAAAGTGATTAATTAAATAAAAAATAAGAAATATTATTTTTGTTAAGACTCTCTTTGTATTAGAGGCTAAGCTCAATAGTCAATTCTTTTAATGATAAATTATTCTCCCAACATTTGTTGGAGTTTGAACTCGTGACCATAATGTATTTTTCTTATATAAAACATAAATAGTCTATTTTATGATTTAATTAAATTACTCTCTCTGTTTGTATCAAAATAGACACAAAAGAAAGGAAAAATAAACAAAGAAAGAGGACAGAAAAAATAAGTATTAAGAACTTACAATTTCAGATATTTTATTTGCGCATAAGACGTCGTTGTCACCATCTTTCTCTCTCTCACTGTTAGATTTGAGAGGAATTATTTGAAAATTAAGGATTTTTCGTTAATGTGATTAACGATGATTGTGTCTCTTTTAACATAATGTGTCTATGAACTATGAATCAAAATAATTTAGAATTTATGATTAATTCAATAGAGTGGTCATGGACAAATTTAGACTTTGCTCAAGTTATTTCTATCGCACTTTTGGAGGTGCTTCAGGCACGTTATTATTTCTCCAAACAGGTTGATTTAATTTCTTGGACGAAATTGCCTTGCTTGTATTCTAACTATATAGCTTTCGGCTTTCACACGGATTTGACTAAGATCACGCTCCTGTCCTCCTCACTCCTTTACTTATCTGAATATGATTATTTTTAGATTACTGTATTATTGAATAACCATTTACTTACATTTAGAATTTTGAGTGGTTTTATTTTCTGATATGGTTCTTTTTATGACTATTTCAAATTCAAATATGTCATAATTAACATTCATTGTCATCATCACTTTTTATTTGAAGGATTGTGAATAATTGAATATGCATTGATAACATGCATGATGCATACCTAACTCAATTCGTATGTAACTAACGTGTAAGCTTGGTGGACATGTGTTTCACTTATTTTAGCATATACAAATAATTAGCCTCACAACAACAAAAAACAGATATATCAATAGTTACAAAATATATTTACCAACGATTATCTAACCGTTCCTATATAATGTGTTGCTAAATCGTGTGGAGAATCGTTGGCAAAATGGTGCTGCCTTAGATTAGTCACTAATTTAATATTTGATATAAAGCAACGGTTAATTATTAAAACAAATGTTGCCTTAACCCTCATGTGCGTCATCTGATTCCTTCAGCAGCTGATAAAGCAAACTGTTATATAACAAATAATTGTCGCCTTATGTCAATGTTTTTATTTTTATCATGCTTCCAAAACGCTGGCTAGCCCCTCAGATTTGCTAGTCAATTAATTATATTGCAATCAGATTTTATAGCCAATTAATTATATGCACGTCATCACAATTAAATGAATAAAATTTCATCACAATTTAATATTATTATATTACCACTAACCATTGTAAATCAAAACATTAAAATAATTATCACAATGTTTACAATTAACACAAACCTCCAAAGTTCTAACACATATACAAAAAAGCATACATGCAATCAAATGAGTCTAGGCGTGGCAAACCCCCCAAGTTTCGTTACCAAATAGTCGGTTGTTCAGGACAAGAGCACTAGATCTGTCTGTAGGTAAACTATTCATGTAAACAAAACCAAAATACTATAGAGTTATCATTGAATGAAAAATACTTGAGCGCACTGAAAGTTTTATGAAACGTACCGGTTGAAAAGGGTACTTGCTAGAGGCCATGCAATGCTCCATCAAGGCCGTCATCGACCGCATGACATAATAGCCGCTGAGCACATTATTTAGCTCAAATCAATTAATAAAAGTAAATAAAGTAAAAATTAGAAAAAAATGACATAATATATAACGTAGTTCGACAATTTGAGCATGCATACATCCACGAAAACACCTGATACCGCCTCCGGAACAAATTTTACTAAAACATCAATGTTTTATGAGAATGGATCCTCCACGGATCAAATCGAAACAAATGATATCACACACTAATCTCACACTGGATCCTCTATGGATCAAATAAAATTAAATGATATCACACGAATCTCACACTAAGACCACACACAGATCAACAACTTAAATTGAAAGAAATTAGTTATTTTAGAATCACTCAAAACTATCTCTAGTCACTAGTTTAACTATTGGATGCTTGGAGAAGAATGTTTCAGTTTTTTTTTAAATTGCTTGAATGCTTGTACATGTTTTTCTTGATCTTTTTTTTTCCAAAATCACGCATCTTGATATATAGAAGAATAACTCCATATTTGTTCTGGCACTCAGACCCGTCATGTCGCTAGCGGGGACCATCATGACAAAAGTGACGTGTTGGAGAAATCAAGTTTGATTTGTCTCATTGACAGTGTCAACAAATGTACTCCCGTACTGTCGCTACCTCTCGACATCGCGAAGGGTGGCCCAGAGACGTATCGTTGGCCGAACTCGTCACCACGACATGTGTTTCAGACTTTTCTTTCTTTCAACGCTTCTATCGACTCGTTAGGACGTTGACCTCCAGCGTCGTGCGAGTGGGGGGTAAAAACTTTATTTTGAAGCTCTTCCAAAGCTCTATTCAATTTGAATCTTCTCTAATCTTTTTTATAGTTGACTAAGGGTGTGTTTGGATCACTTGGGTTAGTGCCATTTTCAGAATAGCAATGCTATCCTCTTTTCAGATGTGATCCAAATGCAAATTTGAGAATAGCAATAGTTTAGGTTAGTGCACTATTCTTGCTATTTTGCTAATCCAACCAAAAGGTTTAGTGAAGTTAGCATGCACAAAATTAGCTAAATTACTGTTATTATTATTATATTATCATCATCATTATAATTATTATATCATCATCATCATCATCATCATTATGATTGTTATTTATTATTATTATTATTACTATCATTATTATTATATCATATATTATCATTATCATCGTTAAATTATTTACTTATTTCTAATTATTACCAGTGTCATTATAATAATAATAATAATAATTATTATTATTATCATTTTCATCATCATTATTATATTATCATCATCATTATAATTATTATATTATCATTTATTATTATTATTATTATTTATCTGATGTAGTTTTAGATACTGATGTAGTTTTAGATTTTTAGGGATCACCAATAAAACATCAAGTGGCATTTAAGTCGCATAAATTTGAAACATAATTAGATTATTATGAAATTTATTGTTTTTAAAATGTCATCATTTTGTTTCAAAACTTATTTTTTTTTAAATAACATATAGGATTGTCAACATACTCCCATGATTTCCAACTTCATGCGATCATTTAAGTGATTTGGTATTTTTAATTTTCTAAAAAACAAATTGTCTCTTTTTCTCACTTTCAAATCTGTAACAATAACAAACAATTAAAAATGAAATGCCCGTTGACAGCACAAGTTAGCATCCCCGCTTGGTCGGAAGCGGATTCTCTCGGACGTTCGTGATTTTTTGTGTTGTAAGCTACGGACGGTTTAGATTTGATTCAGAGATCTGATATTATAAAATTTAACTGTACGAATCTCGATGTAAATCAAAGGCTGCTATTTAATCTGGTTTGCGCTTTGTCTGCTGCTTATTTTCTCTCTCTAACCGCTCTCTCTCTCTCCTCGCTCTTACCCTTTCGCACCACTCGCCATGCCTTTGTATCCCACCGCCTTCTCTACCTCTCCTTCTTCGCCCCCAAATTTTTCTCTCTCCACTCACGTGCTTCTCTCGTGCCGATATTTTCTTTTCCTTTTCTTGTCCCTATCGTCTCCTCTCGCTACCCCCCGCTACAATTGACAAGCTCCCCATTTAGGTTCGTAGGTTTTGCCTTCCCTGTTGAAACCCTAAACCTAACACCGAGCGCCAATGGAGGCACGTCGGCAGCAGCAAGCTAACGGCGGCCTCTCTTACTCCAATCTATTCAATCTCGAGGTACTTTTTGTCATATTTCTCTCCCTCGATTGGTTCCTCTTGGTGATATCTCTGAAATCATCAGTAGGAGTAACTTAGGGTTTTCTTCTACTGGAAAGGGATGGTTTCTTTAGTTTTTTGGATTTTATTGGTCTAAGATTTTAGGGCCTGTTATCCTTGTTTGATTAAGTGCTATGAGTTGTTGATGGAGATCATACCCTGCTCTTTCATCATGTCTGTACTCGCTTCATCTTTCTCCAATTAAGTACAAGATTACGTAAAGACGTCTTGAATTTAGGTTAATGAGTAGCTCTTATTTTTATTTACTATTGGTTGATATATTTCTGTTATTGTATCTGTCTTGCTAGTGCGGATTGCAATTGTTTGGCTCTGCACTAGTTTGTCGGCATTTGATTGGTTGAGTTATTTTGCGCATCTTGCATCTCTGCTATCAATGTCTTCTTTGTGATAATTTCTGCCTTCTATTTTTTGTAGTCACTGGTGAATTTTCAGGTTCCTTTGCCTGATGATCTCGACCAATATGGAAGTAGTCCTGATGGAAGTGAAGGTAACCATGCATGAGATTAGCTTTTTATGTTTTCCCCTTAAAAGTCCCATTTTCTTTTCTAACATATCTCAATGTTTAGATGTGGCAGATCAGAATATCATTACTGGTTTAAACAATTACTTAGCAGGATCTGCATTTCACAAGGATGCGACACACATTTAGATATTGGGATATAGAAAGCAAACAAAGTCTGCCAATATTATGTTTCATATTTAGATACATGCATAGGGAAAAAAATGCACCTTTTAGTTGTCCTGAAGTCTGAAGTTCCTTTAGGACATAGAGGGCCTCAAAGTAGGTACACTTATAATGAAATTGTATTGTTGACCTTATATGCGTCCACCTTTTTGTATTAAATGTTCATGATCGTTTAATTCAGGCCCAGGTTCCCTGTCAAATACATACAATGGTGCCTCTAACAGTTTTACTGACTCAACAAAGAAAAGGAAGAGGAACTTGTTCGAATCAGAAAATAATGGTGACTCATCAGATGAGAATTACGGGATCACCGAGGATCACTACCGATCCATGCTTACTGAGCATGTCCAGATGTACCGAAGGTCTCGAACTGTTGAATCTGTTAATAATTCAGATATGGGTCGGACCATGCCGACTAGAAGGCCCATTAAGAAGAAATCCAGGTTCTCCATTGATAAGGAGAAGGCGTCGCGATCCCACCCTGATTATTTATTAGCTACAAGGCTTGCCTCTTCACTTGACTCACCCTACCTTGACTTAGGTGAAGGAATAACATACAAGGTACCACCACCCTATGACAGGCTTGCAGCAGAACTCAAGTTGCCAAGTTACTCTGATATCCGTGTGGAGGAATATTTTCTGAAGGGGTCTTTGGATCTGCGCTCAATTGCTGCTATGGTTGCAACTGACAAGAGAGTTGAGGCTGGAAATCAGCGTGGACTGGGCCAGCCTCAGACCCAATATGAGTCACTTCAGGCTCGGGCCAAGGCCGAGAAGTTTAGTTTGCAAGTTAACTTGGATTCATTTGCGATTCCAGAGGGAGCTGCAGGTCGCATCCGACGGTATATATCGACCGAAAATGGCACCTTGCAAGTTTACTTTGTTAAAGTGTTGGAGAAAGGAGATACATATGAGGCAAGTTTAGTAAAAGTTTCTTTTAAATTTTATTTTGGATAAGTTTGCGATGATTGCTACGTATCAGATTTGTACTCATGTATATGTCTAGGCGTCCTCCTTGGAACTATGATTACTACATAAAATTTTATTAAAATGATACCTTAAACTTTTCATCAGCATTCCGAATCATTGAATAACTGAAACCATGTATATTGGGAGATAGTTTGGTGCCTTTTTTTGGAGGTCACTGTGGGCTTTATTTGGACGAATACAAGCATTGTAAGAAGGGTATTAGTTGTTATTGCTCTTGACACCTGCTGGCTTTGAAGCTGTATGATCTTGATTCCTTTTCCTGATCAAAATTTTCTTTTCTTTTATTTTTGGATGAACGCTCTTCTAGATAATAGAGCGTAGCTTGCCTAAAAAGCCAATAGTGAAGAAAGATCCTTCTGTTATTGAGAGAGAGGAGAGAGATAAAATGCTGAAATGTTGGACTGCCATTGCAAGAAGGGATATTGCTCGACATCAAAGGATATTTACAAATCTTCATAAGAAGCAGATGCTAGATGCAAAACGATTTGCTGAGGCTTGCCAGAGAGAGGTTTTAATTATTAATTATTAATTCTTTTTTGAATGTATCCTAAGCTATAACTTGTATTGGCACAACTTATTGGTTGATGATTTTGACTTTGAAATCTAGGTAAAGTTGAAGGTGAGCAGATCTCTCAAATTGATGAGAAGCGCCCCAATACGTACCAGGAAGTTGGCTAGGGATATGTTGATATTCTGGAAACGGGTTGATAAAGAACAGGTTTGTACTAAGTTTTATTGGTGCCATGACTGCCATGTCAGGCTGGGCATTTCTATACTCTTAAATTTAACACAGTAAATATAAATAAGGGGACTCACTTGTAGAGGGTGATTTTTTTGGTTTGTGATGATGACATGCTGTGAAATTTTCTTGTAATGAATTCCAGTTGTATCATCACACACGATTGGATTTTGATTTATCCGAGCTTTCCGTTCTTTGCATGTTGTCAGGCTGAAATTAAAAAGAAAGAGGAGAAAGAGGCAGCTGAGGCACTGAAGCGCGAAGAAGAGCTACGTGAAGCAAGGAGACAGCAGCAGAGGCTGAACTTTCTACTCTCGCAAACTGAGCTGTACAGTCATTTCATGCAAAACAAGACGAATCTGCAACCAGGTGGTGAAGAGGAATCTTTCACAATGGAGGGAGATGGAGAGGCTGAGAATGAAGAGGAAGAAGACCCGGATGAGGCTGAGTTAAAGAAAGAGGCTTTGCGTGCAGCCCAACTTGCAGTCTCCCAGCAGAAGAAGATAACTGATGCCTTTGACACAGAATGTTCAAAGCTACGGCAGGCTTTAGATTCGGGCGATACAGCAATTGATCCTGCAATTGCAGAGTCTAACATGAACCTGCTTAATCCGTAAGATTTACGAGCGTCGTCTTTTTTTTTATATATACATAATGGCTATGCTTAAAAAACCCTTGGCCTTGTGTTCTGTATTCTTATTTGTATTTAGAGGGTCTTGATTGGAGTTTACCAAAGTTGTTAAAACTGTACCAATTAGAGTATGTAACTGCATGTGTTGCTAAATTTTTGTCATTCTGGTGCAATGAGTGTTGTTCTTGGATTTTATTTATATAAGCAGCCTGTCTAACCACTGTTGCATGTTAGGCGGAAAGTGTGTGATGCTCAAAGATTTTTTTTTTAATCTTTTAGATGGAAGGATTTTCTCATGTTGGATATCTTTGCTACTTTATTTTTTCTTTTTTCAGTTCAACAATGCCGGTAAAATCAACTGTTCAGACCCCTGAACTGTTTAGGGGCACTTTGAAAGAATACCAGTTGAAGGGCTTGCAGTGGCTAGTCAACTGCTATGAGCAGGTCACTCTATCATAATTTCTTTCTCTTTTCCAATTGCATGTCTGGATTTTTTTAAGCTTTAATATGGTATTTTGTTGGTTAAAAATGCAGGGTCTTAACGGCATACTTGCTGATGAAATGGGTCTTGGAAAGACTATTCAGGCAATGGCCTTTTTGGCTCATTTGGCTGAGGTTGATTTTTGGCAGTTCTGCAAGTTTAGTCCTTGTCATTACTATTTACTTTTTCAGTATGGCTGTTTCACCTATGAATCATGCTGCTTTTTTCTGTTAAATCTTTTAACAGGAGAAAAACATATGGGGCCCTTTCTTAGTGGTTGCCCCTTCATCTGTGCTGAACAACTGGGCAGATGAAGTTGGCCGTTTCTGCCCTGACCTGAAGACCCTTCCATACTGGGGTGGCCTTCCAGAGCGGACTGTTCTCAGAAAAAACATCAACCCTAAGCGACTTTATAGAAGGTAGAGTACTGTGTAATGAAAGCTGAAGTTCAGTTTGATCTGGTGTATCTTATGAATTGCGGTGCTAATCTTTCTGGTGTTGAACGTTTTGCATTATAGGGATTCTGTATTTCACATCTTAATTACGAGCTACCAGTTGCTTGTATCAGATGAGAAATATCTAAGGCGTGTGAAGTGGCAGTACATGGTCCTGGATGAAGCCCAGGCTATTAAAAGCTCAAACAGGTTGGTAGAAGTTCTATTTATTTGTGTGTTTATACTTCTATATCTGTCATTGTTCAATAGAAGTTCATATGATATTTTTATAGCAGCTTGTACAGTCTTGTGTACGAGCTGTGATGATTACCTATTATTTTTACAGATTAAAGCCCTTTAAACCAAGTCTATGATCTTTTGTATATTATTTGTTTGCAAGGTCCTTCAATTTAACTCTACTTGGTCGTTTACAAAATGAGTTTTTTCTTGTAGCATTCGGTGGAAGACATTGCTCAGCTTTAACTGTAGGAACCGCTTGCTTCTTACTGGCACACCTATACAGAACAACATGGCTGAATTGTGGGCTCTACTTCATTTTATCATGCCAACCTTGTTTGACAGTCACGAACAGTTCAACGAGTGGTTTTCCAAGGGGTATCATTTCACAGAATATCTTCTTTTCTTTTGTCAATTTATCTCTGCTAAGTGCTAATTGCCAACCTTATTCTACTTCTTTTGTCAATTTATCTCTGCTAAGTGCTAATTGTTTTTTACTTGTCTTTTCTCTGCTAGCATTGAGAGTCACGCAGAACATGGGGGCACTCTGAATGAGCATCAGCTAAGTAGATTGGTAAGATATGCTCGTCTCCCTGCTTTATGATCTGTCTGTACAGATTAATTTACTGTAGCATATATTTTGTTTGTTTGGGTCATATATTCATGTTTTCTGAATTAAAAGTCAAAATTAATGGCAACAGGCAATACTGGAAATTTTGTGTTTAATTGAAGATGTTCCAATTCTTGAAACAGCACTTGGAGCGAACTGATAATTAGGATACTTCTTTTTCAACATTTTGATAATTATTGATAAATAGAGCTTAAAGCACTGATACTTGATGTTTGTGGTACATTTCTGATGTATGACTTACTATCTCTTTCTTTCTTTCTTCTTTCATTCTTTATCTTCTTCTTCTTCTTTTTTTGCAGCACGCAGTGTTGAAACCGTTCATGTTGCGCCGTGTTAAAAAAGATGTAATAACTGAAATGACTGGAAAGACAGAGATCACGGTGCATTGTAAGCTGAGCTCTCGTCAGCAGGCCTTCTACCAAGCTATAAAGAACAAGATATCTCTTGCAGAGTTATTCGATAGAACTCGTGGTCATTTGAATGAGAAGAAGTTGATTAATTTAATGAATATCGTTATGCAGCTGAGAAAGGTGCATATTCTCATTTCCGTTGTCTTTGTTTTCCCCCCTTGTATTTCATGTCTACCACACTTAAACCAAAGAGAAGTTAATTATTTAGTTTATTTGAGGATAAATATCCCTCATTCCACTCACACGCACAAAAAGTACGAGGAAAGTAATGTTAGCATCTTTTGTACCCTCCCTCATCATCTCAAGATTTCCCAAAGCAGCTGTCATTTACCAAATCATGAAAAGAGAAGTGTGACTGTGCCATTTCTGGTGTGACTTTAATTTATTTGTGAATGTGAGTATATCTTTTCTGGGCAAATTCTGCTATGGATAATCGACTTGAATTGCGCTATTATTGATGAACGGCTGTAATTGAATTTAATAAGATTTTTATGAAATTTTGATTCATAGAAGAACTACACTCTTTAGTTATTGTTGACATCTTAATCAATCAACAAAACAAATGCCCATTAAGATATAATAAATTGATAATTATTGTTCTGTGTTATAATGCATATTGACACCTCCCATCAGAAATCTGCTCAGGTCACTTTAGGCCCGTTTTCAGCATGTTTTCTGTTTTCTTTCATTTTGAAGAAAAATAGTAAAAGGGTGTTTGATTCAATATTATTGTTATTTAACTTCCTGCTCACCGGTGAATCATCTACCTTTGGCAAACCTTCCTAAGATGAACGACCAAATTGACGGTCCAGCTAACCAACCTTTATCCAGGAGCCACTCTCCTCTGGCCAACTCATCCGAGAAACTCACCCCTCTAATGAGGTTTCTCTCTAATGAGCCCCCTCCCTCCCGTGAACCCTTCCCCTCTGGCGACACAGGTGGACCCCTTTCTAGTGTACACATCTTTCTGGCTGGCTATCTATTCCCTTAAGTTAAACTCATCCATGCCAGTCTAGATGCACTCACTCTTTCTACCACTACTTGTGGTGACTGGCTCTGATGGCATTCTGACTGTCTTTTTTTATGTTGTTGGAAAAAGACAAAATCAAGCTTTTAAATAGCAGCAATATAGCAGTTTTCGGAGCCATAACACAAGATATATTGAAAAATGGGGTTTTAGCGGCTTTTGACGTTATAACGTTTTTGAAGGACGATATTGCAGATATGATATAACGGTTTTAGCAGTTTATTTGTCATTATTTTGAAGTAGATCAAGCTTTATGTGTTCATTTATCTTTTTGTTTGTACTTCTGAACTACTCAAGTACTTGCTTATGAATTTATCCAATATATTAGTCTTTGAAAATATATTTTGTGAGGTTAGAATTACTATTGTGTCTTATCGATGTTAAAAAACACTAAATCACCCCCTTCACCGCACAAACCGCTATTTTAAACTGTGGACAAATAGTGTTTTTTTCTGGGACAAAAGTATAAATTTGGTTTAGTTCTATTAAAATGATATTAGTTTATAATAGCAAAATCAATGAATCCCTTATCTATGCTTGTCTTTTGTTTTCGTACAAATAATATCCCTTTTTTTTAATTGTAGGTCTGCAATCATCCAGAGTTATTTGAGCGAAATGAAGGAAGCTCTTATCTCCACTTTGCTGAGATATCAAACTCTCTTCTTTCACCTCCTTTTGGGGAACTCGAAGATGTGTATTATGCTGGTGCTCACAATCCAGTTATCTACAAGGTAGTATCTTTCACTTCTCTATTTTTAAAATACTAATATTGTTTTAAATACAATGTTTTAAATACAACTGTACGGCTAAAACTTTGAACCTCATGTTTTACTGTGAAATGAGACAAAACTTGTCCCATATAAAATTCCAACAGCAGCAGCGGCAGCAATGCCTTTAGTCCTAAACAAGTTGGGGTAGGCTAGAGATGAAACCCATATAAAATTACAACAACAACAAAAGCTTTTATTCCCAAATAAATTGGAGTAGGCTAGAAATGAAATTCAATCTGAAATGAAAAATCAATATAAATAATAATAATATAGTAAGAATTGGGCTATGGTGCTTGATCAAGCACCAAGGAGTCGGTGCTTGATCATCAAATCTCACAAATGAACGGTTAAAATTTCGATTTATAATGCTCAATAATTTTTTTGTATCAAAATCTTATGGGATACCAAAATTTTCTATTTTTTGAATCTTGTAAGTATTTGTTTTGGATTTTTGAAAGTGACCAACTTTATATATAAGCATTGATTATTTTTATTACTATTTTTTAGTCATTTTCAAAAATCCAAAATAAATACTTATAAAATTCTAAAAATAGAAAATTTTGGTATCCCACAAGATTTTGATATAAATAAATTATTGAGCATGATAAATCGAAATTCTAATCGCTCGTTTGTGAGATTTGATGATCAAGCACCATAGCCCAGTTCATATAATAAATAGTAAAATAGTAGTAAAACTAGAAGTATAATAATAATAACAACAACAACAGTAGTAGTAATAGTAATAATAATAATAATAATAACAACAACAACATTAGTAGTAATAGTAATAATAATAATAATAATGATAATAATACACTATTTTCCCAATCATAAGTTTAGACTAGCGCTCTACGTTGTGAATCCTGGACTAAATTTGTACAACTATAACACTATTTCTAAAATTTAGTTTGTCACGGTTCTGGTACGTGGATCGCTGACTTTCATGCACTCCTATCTGACGCCAACTCTTTGGAGACATTTTATGCCTTTAAGTCCCTTTTTGCAGTTTCATCCCATGTCAATTTCGGTCGACCCCTACCTCTTCTTGTGTTTTCAATGCAGATTAAAACTCCACTACGTACCGGTGCATCAGAAGGCCTCCACTGGATGTCCATACCATCTCAAACGATGTTAAACAAGTTTCTCTTCAATCGGTGCAATCCCGAGCTTGTCAAGTATATCGTCATTTTTAATGCGATCCCTTCTTGTATGCCCACATATCCGTCGTAACATACGCATCTCTATCACATTCATCTTTTGTATGTGTTGCTCTTTAGTAGTCTAACATTCCGCTCCATACAACATTGCAGGTCTGATCGTCGTCTTATAGAACTTACCTTTCAACCTTTGTGAGACCTTGTCGCATATGATGTCAGATGCTTGTCGTCATTTTTATCCAACCCGCCCTTATTTTATCGCTAACATCTTCATCAACATCGCCATCACTCTATAGCATCGATCCTAAATATCGAAAGGTGTTTCTTCTAGGCAATACTTGTCCATCTAAACTGACATCTCCATATTCTGATCGAATGCCAATGAACTCGAACTTCATATACTCGGTCTTAGTCCTACCAAGTCTAAAATCTTTTGATTCTAAAGTCTTCATCCACAACTCTAATTTTCTACCCATCCTTACCTTACTTTCGTCAATTAGGACCACATCGTCCGCAAAGAGCATGCACCAAGGGGTATCGTCTTGTATATCTTTCGTGATCTCATCGATCACTAAAGGCAATATCATGATGTAGTCCTGTCGTAATAGGAAATCGTCAGTCTCGCCGTCACATGCTCTGACGGCAAAGAACAATGACTTTTTTTAATTATATGAAAAGCATTAAAATTAAAAAAGATTTTTTAATTATATGAAAAGCATTAAGCATATCCTCTTGTTTGTCGTTTTCTCGTTTTCTGGATATGTGGTTGGACTTTGTAAGACAAATTTAGTGTGGTATATGTGTAGTTGATTTTTTTGTTTGAAATATAGGTGATCTCTTATATCAGATTTATACCTGAGATCTTGAAGCTTCAAAAGTTCATCTATTTATTTTATTTTGATAAATTATCTCTCCTGCAATGGAGAATTAATTGCGGCATAATTTTGAACAGATACCCAAGCTTGTGTATGAGGAGATAATCCATGACAAAGTGCTGCCTTGTTCAGTTTCTGGTCAAGGGATTCAACAACAGTTTTTTAAGGGACTTCTCAATATATTCTCCCCTGAGAAAATATACAATTCAATATTGCCTCAGTCTGATTGCTCCAATCGCGAATGTCTTGAGTCTGGAGCCTTTGGTTTTACTCGTCTGATAGATTTGTCCCCTACTGAGGTTTCCTTCCTAGCAAATTCCTCTTTACTTGAAAGGCTTAGTTTCTCTATAATATGGGACAGGCGTGCTGTTGATGAGACTATAGAAGCATTTACAGAAGCTGAAGGGGATGATCTTGAATGCTCGTATGCTATGGAGAAGGGGAAGGTTCGAGCTGTAGCAAGAATGTTGTTGATACCAACCAAGTCAGATGCAGGTTTCCTCCGGGCCAAAATCTCTACTTGGTCACTCGATGAGCCATTTGAAGCATTAGCAGTTTCACATCAAGAAAGGTTGTCATCAAACACAAGACTCCTGCGTGCGGCTTATGCTTTCATTCCCACAGTGAGAGCTCCACCGGTGAGTATGATTTGTTTTGCAACTTCTTCTATATAAAGATATAACTTGTTTTTAATGAAACTTTTTTCGATTTTCTTTTTGTATGGACATGTTGAATGTCAGGCTGCCTGTCTGTCATAATAGTGTGGATCGCGTGGTTCCAGGATTGTCTTAATTCTGTGGAACTTGCATATTGCATATCCTTAGAAAAAAGAGAGAGAGAGAACCTGTTATGAAGTTGCTAATATTTCGATCCTGGTAAATCTATTATTGGCTTTGCGCTGGGCTAGTTTGAGGCTGAGAACTGGAAGTGCTGATTATTTGAGACCTTAGTGCCTTATTTTGTTATTATATACTCAAATTGATGGTTAATGGTTTCATGAAAAATGGAACCGGTATGAAGAATGATACTAAAATTAGTACAGAAATTTGCGCAGCCAGTATACAATATGTCAGCTGCCAGTTGATGGTGGTGAGATTTTGGTTAATTTGTATCTGGATTTATGTAAATTTATTTTGTTACCATTGCAGATAAATGTGTGGTGCTCAAATAGGAACTGGGCATACCAAGTAACAGAAGAGCTACATCATCCTTGGACTAAAAAGCTATTTCTTGGATTTGCACGCACATCCAACTTCAATGGCCCCAAAGAACCAACCAAGCCACATTATTTGATTCAAGAATTGGATTCAAAACTACCAGATAGTGGGCCCATTCTCAAACTACCTTATAGGATCTTTGGTTCTTGTCCACCTGTACAAAATTTTGACCCTGCCAAAATGCTCACGGTATAATTTTCATACCAACTTGTTTCATGTATTTTAGTTTCACAAGTCCAAAATTAAGCTGGCAGAAAGAGCCTATAGTATTGTACAAGTAGAGCTCTGATATATTATTGCATAACCAAGAAAGAAGGCCATACTTATAGTTTTTAACCCCATTGTACTCGGATGATGTGGTTTTCCACGTCACAGTGGCAAATTTATTTTGTATACTTGTAGGCAATTCTTTGGAGATCTATATTAGCAAGGTTTTGACGACCCTATTTAGACACAATTTTCTCAACGTTTCTTACAAACATACATATGATTAATGTTCATTAATCATAATTTTGGTCACTGCATCACTTTTAATATCTTTATCAGTATTTTGCATTTTTGAAGTTATAAATAAGCAACATAAATTTTGAACGTATCTTTGTTGTTGGGTTTGTAGGATTCCGGAAAACTACAGACACTTGATATATTACTAAGACGTCTTCGGGCAAACAACCATCGCGTGCTTCTGTTTGCTCAGATGACAAAAATGTTGGATATTCTTGAGGTAATTCATGTTTCTTTTCGGAAATTCAATTTTCCAGTCATTAGTAGATTGGTTATACTGGATGACTTGTAGAATTACAGACTTCAGCATCACCTTGCTATGAATGTATTTCCAACTTTGATATCATTTGAATCAAGTTGCACTTAGTTTAAACTGATTTGGGACTTAAAAAGCTTTGCTTGTGTTGCAGGATTATATGAATTTTAGGAAATACAAGTACTTCCGACTTGATGGATCTTCATCCATAATCGATCGACGTGACATGGTCAGGGACTTCCAAACCAGGTACAAACTCGCATATCCTGGAATTCCTTACAGGCCTGGTATTGAATTTTGATTCCTCACCAGTCTGGTCAAACTTTTATTTGGTTTATGGTACAACCATTTTTACAAGAACTTCTCCTTATGAAGAAAATTTACCAATCGAATTGATGTAAATTTTCATTTAGTGGAGAGGATATGGGATTTTTATCTGCTGCCATTGAACTAATGACAAGTGGGTATACAGCCCCTGCATCAAATCTGAACCGCCCAAATTTAATCCGACTGCCCAGATTAAATATGGCAGCCCGCTGCCATCACAACTATGGCAGCGGATGCGGATCCATGTGTCCAAATGGTGGTTTAGTGTAAGCTTTGAAAAACCATCTTCCTTTATTACCTTAGAATCATCTGTAGTTCTGTACATACATAATGTATACACACCTGCTTTGTGTTGTAGAAATGATATTTTTGTGTTTCTGCTGAGCACTCGTGCTGGAGGTCTTGGTATCAACCTGACTGCAGCTGATACAGTTATCTTCTATGAAATTGATTGGAATCCAACTCTGGATATGCAAGCTATGGATAGAGCACATCGGCTTGGTCAAACAAAGGAGGTAAGTAAAGCCTGTCATAGTGAGCAGGTTTTTATTATTTGTGGTCATTTCTTTTTGGAATTAATTTGACTAATTTTTGATAAGTTGTATGCCTTTTGCAGGTATCTGTGTATAGATTAATCTGCAAGGAGACAGTAGAAGAGAAAATATTACATAGGGCAAATCAGAAAAATACTGTGCAGCAGTTAGTTATGACGGGTAAACATGTCCAAGATGATCTCTTAAAACAAGAGGATGTTGTTTCTCTACTGCTTGACGACAACCAGCTGGAACAGAAGCTCAAAGAGATATCCATTCAGGTGGTTATTTTATTCTAAATCTTGGCTACTCTTTGTTCTTCAATTATTCATTCTATTATGTTGCATGTACATGAGTATAAATATTTCTCATTTGAGCGATTTTTGTATTTTTTTTTTCTGGTAGAGAAGACATCTGCCAGTACAAGATAAATGCATGAGGCATTATTATCACTATTTGTTTTTCTTTTTTGAAAACTTGGTAGTAGCTACCAAGGTTGATATTGAAACATAAAAACATCGTATTATCACTTTTTGTTTGTTTATTGTTTTATATTAATGATGATTGGTGTCATTATTATAAAAAAATTAAAGAGTAAAATCAATTAACCTTCTTCCATTTTATATAGGGGCATTTGTGAATTAAGAATTTGTACCCTGATCTTATGGTTTCATTAATTTAATCTAGGCCAAGGATCGGCAAAAGAAGAAACGTGAGCGGGTGACAAAAGGAATAAGGGTAGATGCAGAAGGTGATGTCACCCTAGAGGATTTCAATAGCAATGCTGTTGCAGATGGATCAGAGCAAGAGAATGATAATCAATCTAATAAGAAGGTACCTTATACTTCCTAGATAATATCAGTTTTTAACATACATACTTCATATGCTCATATTCTTAAAAATTTATTGTCCATTTCTTTTCTTATCAGAGAAAACCAAGTACCCAGAAGAAAACTCCAAAGTTGCGAGATTCTGATGATTTGGATCCAGTCCCAGCTGATAATGAAGGGAGTGTGAATGAAGAAAAATACAGCATTGCTCTTCAGAGGCCAAAACGGCTAAAGAAACCGAACAAGAATGTCACCGAGGAAGCTGGCACTGGCTCTACCACAAACAATTCTGGTGGTGGTGATAACACTGTGGGAACCTAATTTCTGTTTTATTGGTTGAATGAGCAGAGTATATCTGTATATGTTGATTTTTTTAGGTGAATAGCTGACAAGTAGCTCGGACATTTTTTATGGGCTGTAAATCCCTAAAAAAGGAGATCTGTAGTGTATTATAGGTATGTATGTGGCTCAAAAAGTCAATGTTGCCCTTGGAGGGCTATTTCATTGTCCGGGAGCACATCTGATACTTGTTGAGTTATTATAAATGCTTTTTTTCTTTTTGTTTTGTATATAAATAATGTCTTGGTGTTGCCTTCTTTTTCTACTTCATCCACTTGTCCATCTTGATTATTGTTGAATTACAGAAGTTAGAATTCTTCGATGGTTTTTATCCCAAAGAGCAGAGAGAAAGGGGACCTTTAAAACAACACTTTCTACCGTTGATAGGAAGGATTGAAATAAAGCTAGAGGGCTGGCAAGGGAAGTTGATTTTTAGAGGAGGGAGTCTTCAGTTAATGAACTCAGTGATCTCATCAAACTCAGAGTAGTATTTGCAAAATTATTATTTACGATCCAAATTCAAGCACAACTTTTTGTATTTGCAGAAATGTTCCAACTTGATGAAATTTTCTAATTTTAGAATTAGTGGAATATAAAATGGATAGAAAGAGAATTTTATGATGAGGTTTATATCGAATCTTATCATATGACAAATTTCTCTTAGTCTATTTTAAGCATGCATGTAATTTTTTTCATAAATCCTTCTTATTTTTAGAACTTCGTAAGTTTCATAGGATGCAAATTTTATTTTTTCGTTCTATTGTGCACTTGACATTCGCTAAAAAAAATTGAACGTTTTAACGTTTTGACCGTTTATTTAAACACAACGTTCAACGCAAGAAAAAATCTTACGTTTATTAAACGCAACGTTTAACACAAGAGAAAATTGTTACACTCTTAAAACGCAACGGTTAACGCAAATATCTATTTGCATCATCGTTTCGTGCATTTGACAGACCTAATCGTAGTAGTAGTATAGTATATTTTTACAAGAAATTAAATCAAATGCTGGATTACAACCCTAATCGATTTAATTGGGCTTTAATAAGGATTGTAAACCGAACCTCCGTATGAATAGGAAAATAAGTGTTCTAGCTGGTCTCATGTTAACTCCGAAGGGATTGTTCGATACCATAATTTGAAAGAATTTAATGAAGAATATGGAAATTGAAAAAAATAGTTGATTGTTTTATAGCCAACCATATATCAAATGATGAATAATTTCAAATTTAATGAAGAATATGAAAATTGAAAAAAATAGTTGATTGTTTTATAGCCAACCATATATCAAATGATGAATAAATTTACCGTTGATCACCATACCAAAAACTCTAGAGAGTGGATAAAAAAAATCATCACTTAATTTCTTTTACAAATGATAAACGAAAACCACCCAGAATCGTGTAGCCGTCTTGCAGATTATCATGTTATGTCACTACTATTCTTACTACTAATAAAAGAAGATTAGAATTTTTGACTCCAAACCTCTATTCACCTCTCAAATCAATACAGAACGTGAGATTTTTATTTCTTTCGATCACAACCGCTAAAATTTAAACTCTCAATTTCCTTATACTTTGGTCTGCCGCTCGCGTACAAAAAAAAAAAGAAAAAATTAATTGTCTCTCGCCTCCTTCCTATTTGAGGAATTTTATAAACTACAATTTCTTCCAAAAACATCAAACAAAATATTCCTCTTCAAAATTTTCTTTACATAACATTCATCCGTTGTCGTGCACGGGCACACTTACTAGTCATAACAAATGAATGTAAAATTGTCCTTTTAAAAACGTCGAAATATCTTTCTTGTGAATGTCAAACTTCAGAACTTGCATCCACTTCTATGTATTAATCTTGTCATTCATTTATTTATTTTTTGAGTAATGAATAAGAGTCTTTTGTTCTTTAATATCTCAAAGTTGAACCAAAGTCTTCTAGTGACATTTTGCTTTTAATGAATTTGACGTCCCTGACATCTCATACAGAGAACGTTGTCTTTAACCACTAAATTAAGAGCCAATTCTTCTTGTCATCCATTTATATCGATGACTATATCCAAATCCAATGCATTATTGTTGTCACTGCTCAAACTTGCATCCATTTTTATGTAGAATTGATCTAACATAAATACGTTGGTGCAATTCAAATCGGATTTACTTGTTTACTTAAAATCCTAAATAATTACTAAATTCTATGTAAGAGATAAGATATAAATTTTAGCAAAAACAAACTACTTTTCATCCTGTGTTGGTCTTGATTGTCTCTCAAACAATATCACTATATAATCTTGTGCAATTCTTGTCTTGAGCAATCTGTCTGCTCTTGAATCTTTCCAAGGTTGTGAAAATGCCCCATCTTTTCTATAATCTCACAAATGAAGATCTGAGTATATTGACTATAATGGAGAAGAGCAATTGGAGTGAAATTTTAGAAAATTATCCACAAAGTTGTCATTCGCGAACTTTGAAGACATGATCTTTAATATAAATACTAGTGCTTTGTAATCTTAGCAAGATTCCATATCCATTAATAAAGATCATGACTGGATTTTTTTGCCAAAATATTATTCTGAGAACCCGTCTTGCGGTCGCAAGGACCCTCCTTGCGTCTGCAAGGAGGTGAATCTTGTCCTGCTTGGTTTGGTTTGATCCATTTTGATCCGAATGATTTGAGATCATTCCAAAACGTATTTTTGACACTTATTTTAACACTAATATTAATTAAATTGATTATAGTTGGTTCATCAATTATTATAATTAAATTTTTTATTCTATATGTATTCATATTCAAAATTTAGGGCGTTGTATTTGCATATATTCTTTGGTTGAGGATGATTTAGGGTGTTTAACACCTATAATTTGAGGTATATATATTGGTTAAGTTTTGGCCCGGATGATTGAAATTGAAATTCTTTGATTCATCCTGAACAGTTGAGTCTAGAGTTCGATTTGTTTCAGTCAAGAATTTAAATTCGGTTTCATGTACAAGTTACGGATGATTTGGATTACTTGATTGGCCCAAGTCGGCTCGATATTAATTCAGATAAACAAATGTGAGTTTGCGATTTTTAGATCCCTTCATCATTAGAATTTTCTTTATTAACGTGGTTATAAAACAAGATTCTATGAAAATAAATGTCTCAAACATTATTTTATGTTATTTCTTTAGTAATTCCACGGAATAAGTTATGCACTAAAATAAACCACGTGCTTCCACGAAAAACATTTTTTTTACTCCACAATTGCAAAGGCAGGAGAGCAAAATTAGTATTCTCATCAAATAATTTCATATGATAGTTCACTATGAGATATTTTGTATACATGCAATTCGATCATACGATGCTTATATTAATTGTATGATCTTAGAGTGTATCGTAGTATATTCTGAAATTGTTCCTTCCATATCAATCCACCAATTCTTTTTTGCTAAGAGCTAAAATCAAACTTCACCTTTGCCAATCTGACTCAGTATCAAATTCTCTCTCATCACATTTCTAGAGTTATCCCACACATCGAATTCATAGCCTCTAACCTCCTCTTCCCGGCCCTTCATCTCTTCGTGCCTTTGAATGAAGGGTCGACCTCCAACATATGCCATTGCTTCGCTCCACACATACCTCATCTCTTCGCACCTCTTCCTGATTTAGTCAGAAGTTCCAACACCCTTTTCTCCTTTGCACTAGTAGTTGTTGTGAAGAGCCAGTAATTGAGCTAAGTCTCAATAGATTATCTCAATTTGAGGTGTATTGGTATGAAACTGAGGAATCGTGAAAAAGTTGTATGAAATTAGGGTTTCTGTCTTATACCAGTCCATTGCCACATCGAGAAAAAATATATCAGTTTTGATTAGATTAGACAAAATGGGTTTTCAGAAGCCTACTAAGATTTAGGTAGAACCAATTAATTCTAGTGGTAGTTCTTTTAATCTTCATTTACTATAATTTGTTTGTTAGTCATTTTCACAAACACCTTATGTGCGACTGAAAATTAATGTATCTTTTAAAATGATAAAAAAGAAAGGGATGAAAATGGAAATACTATGCTATTTTCACTTATTCTTTACGCTTTCTTCATGTTTTAATTTTGTTTACTTATTGTATGACTTTTTCTTTTGAATCAGTTACAAATTGATGTAGGAAAAATGTACAACACTTGAAAATGGATGTAAGTCTCAAATTTGAAGGTTACAACTAAACATTTTTTTGTTTTGACAAGTGCAACACTTGCTAAGCAATTGGTATATTTTGTTCCATTTTTTCTTTTCTTAGTGTGTTAACATAGTGAGTTCTACATTAATTTTGACTTTCTTCTTTTGATAACTGGTACCAGCTCGTTATATGCAATTTAGGAGAGACTGTCAATATCACTCAAGTTATTAGAAGAGCTATCATGTCTAAACATGTTGCAGTTTTTTTGTAAATTATGATTGAGGGTTATTATGTATTATTTACATCTTGTTTGTGATGGGTTGTGCTAAGGTTTGCTTGTGGGCTCACTACAAATTCATATGGAGTAGTGAATGTAGATTGAGTTGATTTTTGAAGCTATATTTGAGATTTGTTGATGTGAGACTAAGAAATGTAGAAGTTGGTATGAGTTTGGAGAAATACAAATGCTGGTATGAGTTGAATGTTATGTTAATTTTAATTGTTATATTCTTAGACATATGATGACAAGAAAATAGATGGAGCATGATCACAATGTTTCTTGAGTATCATGTTTCTCTTTTCTAGTAACTATATTTTGAATGCTTAGTTTTCAGATGCAATGTATGATTCTCTACTCTGAACTTTCTTGATCTTACCAACACTGTATAGATAAGTTATGCAATCATTGCCTAATTTTTAGACATAATTTTTATTTGTTAAGTTGGTTTTTTTCGTAAGTTCTTTGGTATACTTGGTATGTACCAGTTAAGCTTGTGCGCTTGGTTTTGGTTCAATTTTTTGCTTCAAATTGAGCATTGTGAGAGGGATTGAAGTTGTCATGAGAAATATCATTTTATCTAAATAGTCTAAAAATGCTTTCTTGTAATTGCTCGTTTGAATTAAAATCTTTATTGCTTAATATTTACAGCGAGTGCTCTATTTCAAGCAAGAAGTAGACAATACATCTATTTGCTAACAAGATGAAGCAAGAACTGGATGGAGCAAGAACATGGTGGTGCTTCTATCTATTTGCTCATTTGGATCTCACTGAAATGCTTAACATTTTATTATTTAGCTATATAGCAATGAGTGGATAGTGAGCGGATACATGCTATTAGATTTAGACTTGTAAATTTTTTACACTACTTGTAATGCTTGCAATTGATACTTTCATAAATGATCTATAGTCATTTTCAATGTGCATTTGTTTATTAAATCTGCGCAAATAAAGATATCATTACAAACAAAAATAATGGTTCTGCATTTCTTAAAATTCGCGCAAATAAATAATAATTATGTTGATGAGTAGAATTATTTTCGCGGTTGTTTTTGAATTATTCCCGTAAGTATAAACCATGGAAATAATATGAATTATTTGTGTGATTATGTATAGTTATTTCGTGCTAAATTCCACGAAAATGTGCAATGCTAACTGCAAAAATAATAACAGGCGAACTCAGAGCAAACTCATTTCCGTGGAATCATTTTCGTGCTTAGCTCCACGGAACAAGAGTATTTTCGTGCTATTCTACTGAGAAAGTATTTTTTGTGTGGAGGGTACTTTCATAGAAACATTTTCATGATTATTTCACGAAAAATATGTCTTTTCGCCCACGAAAATGGCTTTTTTTGTGTTTTGATCCTAAATTCTTAATTCAATTCTTCAGACATCTAATTGCAATTGTATAATCTCCAAAGCTAATGTTTCTTCCTATTTTTAATCATCATATCGCATAGGGCATCTTTTATTTTTTTATTATTCTTTTCACTTTTTTTGAATGAGTAAGGGCATGATAAGAAAACAATAAGCACGGAACTTCCGTGAAGGATAAAATTTCTCATGTCATCCAAATTCGACCGTTACAATAGTACTCGTATAAACCAAGATATATATGACACCATGTATAATCCACTGTATCTCCTTTTCACCTGATGCAATAAATCTCAACCGTCCGATTTGAGCAGCATAATATAAGCTTCAGTCTTCAGACCACACTGTGCATGTGAAATTTCCTTGACAGATTTCTATAGTTTTGCTTAGGTTGTTCCGCCGGATCATCCGTGCCACGACGCCTCTCCACTCTCACTTCCCATAATTTATCTATGCCTGGTTTTCGCTCAGCTACTTGTAGACCGTATGGTAGAGGAAGATTTTTCAAGTTTATTTTCTTTTTTTGTTTTGTTTGTAAGTATGCTGTAAGTTTGCGAACAATGAATAAGAAAAAAAAGATAGTTGAAATAATAAGTTTAGAATTCTATCTTAATTTCTGTATGTAATTGCCAAGCGTTTTGTTTAGAGATTAGTTTAAGTCTTGGCAGTTAAAAAATTTAGATTTTGATTCTGTTTTGATGGTACAAGTTCTCTGTACCAACCAACTTGACTATATTTTTGCTTTCGATTCTGATGGAAGTTGGTACTCTAACTCAAGTTTACTGTTTAAAAAAAATTATAAACCGTATTGGTGATGGATACTTACTTGGAAGTACATAAATAATTCAATATTAACGATTAGTTAGTTCCTGACTTTTTGGCTACTAGCTAAATTGAATCGGAGGGAGGTTAATAAATTGTACTGTAAAGGCCATTTATTTTGGGTTCTTTTTATCTACAACTTACTAATACTTTTGACTTATATTTAAATTAAATTACTTTGTTAATTTCGTATTCACATATGTAAGTTAAGAATTGATATTTGTTATATCTTAAATAAAAAACAAAGATAGTTTTAAATCATTGACCTCATTGAACTACAATAATTCAACTAAGTTTTTTTCTTTATTTGTGAAAAATGTTTCATGCATATATAAATTTTATAAATGCTAGAATTATTTATTCAATATGCAGTTGTAAGAAAATCATGAGACATTACACTGGAAATATGTGAAGTACAATTGTGTATGTTGGAGAACTTATTATATCGTGAGTTATTCATAATATGTACATTGAATTAATCTAAAAGAATAATGAAGTAATTAAATATGGACAAATCATAATTGGGTAGTCATATGCACACATGTCAAATAGCATATGTAGTCTAACTTAAATTTGTCTTCATTATTATTTTATACACAAGATCATAAATGTGTCAATCAAATAGAACTGTTGTCTAGACTCAGATTAATATTTCAATGAAATAGATGGAAATTCCTCACTTTTGAATTAAAAAAAAATTAAAAGTAGAACTGTTGCCTCAACCCAAAGATTTATACACACTATTTGTTACAAGTTCAATTAAAAATGGCAATAAAAACGTTGCAAATATTACCATTTCAATATAAATGGGAAAATGTATAAAGAAATTGATAATATTATAGAAATAGAACGAATAAGATATATGAATATAATAATTGAAAAAGCAACATTATAAAAAAGTAAATAACTTTTCTGCCACTACAAAAAGAAGGTTTTACTTAGTTAAAGTGCAACATTAGAAAAAAGTAAATAACTTTTCTGCCACTACAAAAAGAAGGTTTTACTTAGTTTTCAGACGCAAAAGAACAAATTTGCAAATTGAAAAAATGTTTCGTAGATATCCCAATTGATACCGACTATCGATATGCATGCTATTGATCTTTGTTTGAGTTATTATGCATATTATTTCGTACTGAAATATACATAACTATTTCAATACAAAAAATAACATGCATAATAACTAAAATAACACAAGTAACTATTTCAGTACAAAAAAATAATATATATAATAACTCCAATAATATAATAACTTCAATAAAATTCATAATAATATGAATATCATAATCAATATCAACTGTGATATATGTGCTCCCTTGCAAATGGTAACTGCCTGTCTTTGTTTTGTACTTTTGTCGTCTGAAAATTCGGTTAGTCCGTACAAATCAACTCCAGTGAGTTGTTTGTTTAGGAACTATGTATAGTTGGTACAAATATACAACAAGTCCAACCATAATTTTGCAATTAATGACCATTTGCCTTCGTTTTGGTTCCGGAGTTCTCTTGTGCAATAAACTTACAGGAATAGTATGAAACAAGTCGTAGGAACGACCGATTAGCAATGAATGTCATCATGGACAGTGACCCGCTACACAGTCTATCTATTAAAATATGTTATAGAAAATAAAAGACCATTTTTTTTATTGCCAAACGGCTGAGACTGAAAACCAGATCATATTAATTCCCCTCGCATATTTCACCCCAAAAAAAACTTCCTTCCCTTCAGAAACAAAATTGGGGGAAAGGGAAGAAGAAGGGGTGAGATAACCGAGAAACAGAGAAAATGCCTCTTCAATCTCCCCTTCCAAGTCGAATTTCTATATATTCCGATCTCTTATACAATTGAATTTAGATTTAGTTCTATCCTTTCACCCCCTCCCCTTTCCAGAACCCTAGAATTTTCATTTCTTTTATTAGATCTTCTCTTCGATTTTATTTCACCTCTAAGAGGCTTATGGACCTTGTAGGGAAAGCAATAAGGAAACACTTCCCTCGTTTTGGCGTTTACGAAGGAGTAGTTGATTCGTTTGATTCGGAGGCAGGTTATTTTAAGATTTCATACGCCGACGGCGATTGTGAGGAACTCGACTTACAGGAAGTGCGATCAATGCTGGTTGAGACTAAGGAGGAGATGGTGTCAGGAGTCTCTGAGGAGTTGGAGGTTCGCGATTCTGGTGCAAAACAGAATGGCCATTTAGAGAGTAGTTCCGGGATTGGAGGAGAATCTGAGAAAAAGTTGAGAAAAAAACGCCAGCGAGGTGGAAGTCCAGCAACTCCTCTGAGAAGGAGTAGCCGTCAAGCTGCAAATGCGGCGAGAATAGCAATATCGACCCCTGATCCTGATGAAACTACCAGTCAAGTATTAACAAATAGAACTCCAAATTTGGGATCCAATTCAAATTCGTGCAAAAGGCCATATCGAAAGAAATGCTTAGAAGTTCCTGATCTGGGTCCTAAGGTGGAGCTGCCCCCTTCTTCCAGGGATCTCGATTTGGAGGGGCTTCCTGCTCTCGATTTCTTCACAGTTTATTCTTTTCTCAGATCATTGAGCAAGCAATTTTTTCTGAGCCCTTTTCACCCAGATACATTTCTGGCAGCCTTGCAGTGCACCTCTGTGAACTCTTTGATTGACTCAGTGCACTTTTCATTGTTACATGCTTTGAAGGGTCATTTGGAGGTTTTGTCAAAGGAAGGATCTCCATCAGCTGCTCATTGTATCAGGTATTACTGTTAAAACTGCGAAGCTATTTTAATTTGGTCATGTTAAGTAAAGTTGATCCTGTATCGCTGTATAGGTGAATTAGAAATTTAGGATGATGGTTGCTTGAGTCTGCCCAGAATTTATTTTATATGTAGTCCTTCAGACAAAATAAATAAATAAAAAGAAGTGTGTACCACCCACTTGAGCTTTCAGATTTTGTTAAATGTATGATTCATGTTCAATTAACTTCTTGTATGGTTCCAATCAAGCAATTACATTTGCATGTTTCCTGAATTATGATATTGCAATATATTAATATAGGAATCTAAACTGGGAGCTCTTGGATCTATATACCTGGCCAGTATTTCTTGCTGAGTATTTGTTGATTCATGGCTCTGAAACGAAACCCAGTATCAAGCTACCACAGTTAAGCCTTTTAACTATGGAGTATTACAAACAGCCTGCAGAGGTAAAACTTGAGCTCCTCCGTTGCCTGTGCGATGATGTCATGGATGTCGGAATGATCTGTGCCGAACTTGAGCAAAGAGAGATGAGAGCTGAGTTGGAACCTGAGCTCGAGCAAAGAGAGACGAGAGCTGAGCTGGAACCAATTGCAGAGATTAATCGACCCAAGAAAAGAGGCAGAAAAAGAAAATCCATTGCATCAAATGCCGAAGTTGGGTCTGTTGAGGATAGGAATAGTGATGAGTGTTACCTCTGTACAATCGATGGTAGTTTGATATGCTGTGATGGGTGCCCAAAGGCATTTCACTCCAAGTGTATTGGGGTTGTGAAAGATTTATTGACAGATGGAGATTGGTATTGTCCTGAGTGCTCTGTGAGCACAAATGAAGGAGATACAAAACCACCATCAAAGCTTGCAAGGGGAGGAGACGTTGTAGGAATTGATCCTCACGGACGTGCATATTTCTGGAGTTGCAACTACCTGCTTGTGTATGTCATTTGTCTTTTCTTTGTGTTTCCTTTTATGTGGCATCATGCAACTTTGTCTCGCGAACTTCTATTGCGGTAAATGGCATATCTAGTCAAATGGATCAAAATAGCCATTAACAAGGACATGAAATGAAACAGGCTTGAGATTTCATTAGTAGTTTATTGACTAGTTACAACTTTTCCCTGCTAACATCTATTGCTGCAAATAACATATTTAAGTAAATTGATCAAATTATTTGCTTTAGTAAAAACACAAACTGTGCTTATTTTCATATTATGCGCTATTGTGTACCATAATGTTGCCACATGTAAACAGATTTTGGCCCATCAGCATATTTGTGGTTACGGCAAACTTTAAAGCTGTTTTTTGCTGCTTTAACTTCAAATTAGATATTTAGGATGTACAAAAGGTAGGGCTGTTTCAATTATAACTAGGAAAAGTAGTTACTATTTGGTATAGTCCCTGATGTGCTATGGTTCAAAATTTGAATCTAATCATTAATTAGCTGACACAAATTCATTCTATATGCAATATTTTTTTTTTGTCTTGGTGGAACACTATATGGCACTAATGCCAAAGAAAAAAAGAAAAAAAAATCAATATGAGCTATAGAAAGGGTTTAAACCGTTCGAACAGTGTTCACAGTAATTTGTATTGTATCTATGACTTGCATTGAGATAATTTTTGTTTTCCTTTTATAGTTGTTTATTTCTAAAAATTAATTATTGCTCTCGCAATGCAGTTCTGAATCATATGAGATGGATGGTGCTTGCCGTTATTATAGTAAAAGGGACCTCCCTTCTGTTCTCGGAGTGTTGACATCATTCCACCCTTCGTACCGCACGATTGTTGATGCAATTTCAGCTTTCTCTGGTGCTTCTGCTGAATGCTCTCATACCGATTTTGTTGATCATTCTAACCTGAAACCTTCGCGTAAGCGAAGTTTATCTGAATCCTTGGATATGGAAGCCTCTTCTTCATATTTTGTTAAACTATCTTTACAAGTTGAGTCAGAAAACAGTACTGTTGCAAAATCTAGGGATGATGAACTTGTGGTTGGTTCCAGTTGGGACAGTACTGATACATTAGTAAATGGAAGAAAGAAACGAGGTGACGTTCAACTGCATTCAGATGAGATCTGTTACACCAATTCTTATAGTTTTGGTCGATTGGCGTCTGCCATTTCAGTTGAGTTCATGCGCATATTTGCTGAAAACAAAGTGCTGAAGAAACCTGCTGAGGATCTTGTGCCCTTACAGATTAAGGCCATTACTAACAAGTCACCTTCCTTTTGTTGGTACACATACCAGAAGCTGCCTCTTGCTGTACAAAAGGAAAGTTGTGGCTGGTGCCACCTGTGCCGATCTTCAGATGGTGAATCAGAGAATAGTGACTGTGTGTTCAACACTGGATTGGATAATGCACAAGTTGAGAAGTTAGGCAAGACATTTGTGGGGTTTGGGTCTGAGAAGAGGAGTCATATACTATCAGCTATTCAACAACTTCTTTCATTGGAGGAGCGTGTACGGGGCCTACTTTCAGGTCCTTGGGAGGATCCGCAATACTATGAGTCTTGGCGTAAAGTGGCGGTGAAGGCTTCAAATGTGGCATCTCTAGGCAAATCTCTCTTGAAGGTAACTTGTCAGTTGTGACTTTATTAGTTTTACGAAAATTGTCAAGCAAGTTTTTTTTAAGAAGCATAACAGTAAAAATCAGCTTGTTTTATTATTCACTTTTGAGAGATTTGGATGATATCTTTTGATAGCTTTATGTTTGAAAAAATTCCAAATCTGATAATTTTTTCGCCAAGTTTAAAAAAAATTGACATGCTATTTGGCTAGAGGAATTATAGTTGTGAGATTTGAGTATTTATTTGCCCCAGTAGATGGCATTGTGACTTACGTTTTCATTATTTGGTACCTTGTGTACTTCTAGCTGGAGAGCAGTTTACGCCGTGTTGCTCTGTTGGCTGAGTGGACACGGCCAGTGGATTCTACTGCAGTTGTTGGTTCAGCAGTTCACATCTCAATCCGAGCAGTAAATAACGTATCTAAAGGCATGGTTAGTGGGAAAAAACCGGGGAGACCGAGTAGGAAATCTATTACCCGGATTCAATCTAACAGTGAATCAGCTGTTGGCATAAATTGGTGGAGAGGTGGAAGGTTGTCACGTGAAGTCTTTCGCTGGAAGATGTTGCCTCAAATCATTGCATCCAAGGGTGCTAGACAAGGTTTTTCACTATATCTATCTTTGACTCAACCAGTTTGCACTGTTAGTTGCCTATTACTTAAGACACTTTACCTACTTCCTTACCTTTAATCCAGTACCATGGAAATATTGCCATGCTGCCAAAAAAAATATGTTCATCTCAGAAAGTGTGCACAGTAGAGTGGTGCATGCATTTGATTTTTTTAGTGACTTGGGTATTCAGTATTAAGTTTCAATTATGAGATATGCATATGTTCACATTTTTTGTTCAGCTGGACGGAAGAGAATTCCAACTGTGGTATACCCTGATGGTTCAGACATCAATGCTAGGAGGCTCAAGTGTGTTGCATGGCGTTCAACTGTTGAAATGTCCAAAACTGTTCCCCAACTTATATTTCTGGTAAGGTCGATTAAAGACTTCTATTTTTAAATTTTCATTGCATCTGAAGGGAAGTTCATTCATTTTGTATTTTACACACGTGCACACACTTTTCTATTGTGTATTGCAGCTGGAATCATATAATAAAACATGATGTATGGAGCATTATTAAGAAATAAATGATTTTTAATAGAAAACCTCTACACAATTTTGAAAATTCTGCTAAATATTTCTTTCTTTTTCACTTTTAGATTAAAGAATTAGAATTCTACATCAAGTGGGCTGAGATTTGGACTGCTGAACCATTTTCTCCTTTGACCAAAGAAACCAAGAAAACTGCAAAGCAGTTTAAGAAGGTTATAGTTCGCAGAAAGGAAATGGATGGGACAAACACCAAGTACCTCCTTGACTTTGGCAAGAGGAATAAGGAGCAGATAGCACCTATTGTTGTGAGATATGGAACAAAGCATGAAGAACCAACCAGTGAGAGAGTCAAGTATTGGTTGGCTGAAAACTATGTCCCTCTCAACCTTGTAAGAGCTTTCGAGGAAAGAAAACTCAGCCGCCAGCTAAAGAAGAAAGACGGCTCCCCTTCAGGTAAACAAGCTGAATCCAAACCAAAGAAACGAGCTGCTCCTTTAGACAAACTTATTGAGCAGAACCCAAAGAAAAGGAGGCGGTCTGATGTTCTCGAGTATTTATATGAAAAGGCACAGAAGATGGAGATGAAAGAATGTAGCCACTGCAATCAGGATGTACTTGTCAGGTACTAACAACAATGACTGTGCTTGGTCTGTTTGTGCATTGAACATGACAGTTCAGTAGCTGCATTTTAAACTGTAGTTGTTTGTGTTACTTATATCTTTCCAATGATTCCTTGGGTTTATTGTTACAAGTGGGGTCTCCTGGGAGAGATCCTGTTGGCAACCTATGTTTTTTTCCTCATATCTGGTGGCCTACGTTACTGACCTTTTACTCACTTATGCCTGATATAACTGGGATAGTACTAAACTTCTATACTTGGATAAAAACCCTCCAGAAATATGGTTACTTTAAACAGTTATGGTGTTGTCTTAATCATGCCAGTGCTCTTATTTTCTATTTTTTTTTCCTGCAGTGAAGCCGTGAACTGCCAACTTTGCAAAGGTATGCTGCTAAAAACTTGACCAGCTTGTTATCAAATTTTATCTTCTCAATTGCAGTTGCTATCAGTTCTTGGTGGGCTTATAATACTTTTTAAGTAACATCATTAATTTGCTTTTCACGCATGACCATATGGTTGTTCCAGTCTCCCTTTTTGGCTAAGCCAGGAATTAGTCTTCCAGTTACCACATTGACCAAAAAAGGTGTTAGGCAACATTTATATAAAGCATGTTTCCCTGATATATTCAATTTCTTCTGTGAATATAACATGCTTACTTTTGCGGGATTAAATCGTAGTTTCAAACTTGTCAATGCAGCTGTGCAACTTTGTCAGGACCCTTGAATTTTGCTCTAGATAAATTCTTTTTTCTTTGAAGAGATTAGGAAACATACTTATAGTTATAACTAATGGGTCTTATTATATAATTAATCTGAGGGAAATTCTGTTTCTGAACAGGGTTTTTCCACCGCAAGCATTTCAGAGTGCCCAAGGGTGCCACTACAGTGGTCTTCACCTGTGCCAAATGCAAGGATGACGCTGCTAAATCAAAGAAGGCTAGTCCACTGAAGAAAAAACCAAAGTCTTCCCCTCAGAAGAAAAAGATGAAAGGAGTCAACCTGAAGAAAAAGCTTGAATTAAGGAGAAGTGATAGGTTGCTTACCGAGAGACCTCAGCCGAAAAAACCTAAGAAGAAATCGAAGAGCTCGAAAAAGGCTGCTGAAAAACTTAAAAAAGAGAAGTCAAATGGCTCGGCTGAATCTGTGACTGACATGACCTGGCCCAAGAGAAAACGAACTATTTCGCCACATTCCTACTGGCTCAATGGCCTTCAATGGACAAGAAAGCCAGATGATGAATTGGGAAATGAGTTTAGGAGGTCACAAGTCGTCTTACAAGCTCACAACTTGGAGATGGAGGGTGCTTCACAGCCAGTGTGCTCTCTCTGCTTGAAAGATGCACCAGATCATCTTTACATTGGATGTGACAAGTGTGGGGGTATGAGAAACCTAACCCCTTCTCTGATAGTTTAGCATGTCATTATGGATGGTTTCAGCCACTTAATATGAAATTTCTTTTTATTTGTGGGTTTACAGAGTGGTTTCATGGAGATGCCTATCAGGTAACACCTGAGAACGTCCACATGCTGATAGGTTTCAAGTGTCACAAATGCCGCAAGAGACGTACTCCGACATGTCCTCAAATGGAGTTGCCTCAAGCAGAGTTTAACGAAGATGAACCAAGTAGCTTTCTCAATGTGCTACTGGCACCTGGATCCGTAACTGAAACAGTAGATGTATTTACCGAGGTTCATGGCCTGATGGATGTGGATGAGGTCCTACCAACCTCTTCTATCAAGCCAGCTGAGACTGACTCTGGTGACGGACAAACAGGCCTGAGTGGCCAATTTGGCTTGAATGATGACCACCTCAACATGGTGCAGAAGGACATAGAAGGATTTTTGAAAGTCCTTACTGGAGGCGATGGCAGCTCAAAAGTGGCACATCATGGTACTTCTGTTGATTTAGAGCAGAGAGGTGATGGAAATAATGTCTTGTTTGAAAATGAGCTACTTGTGCCAGTATTTGAAATTGAGCTGTCAGATAATAGATGCACAGAAATAGCATGTCTTCAGGCTGCTGCCACAGTTGGTGTTGGTACTGAGGATTTTATGAATGAGGAGCCTGAAGATGGCATGTCCACTAGAAGTGGACATTTGAATGAGCAAATGAATTCCGAGGCAATTGACATGTTCGCAATCGACCCGTCTCTGGATCACTTTGACGAGAATCTGAACTCTTCGTTAGAAGGAAGGAGAGGTAGTTCGTAAATTAAGGCTGATGCTGATTTTTTTTCTTGGGTCTTCTGTAGGTTGGGATAGAATTTGACATCCGACCTCAGGTCAAGCTTACTTGTTTCTAATCATTGATTCTGTTATAGGGATTTGTGCGTCCTTATTGCAGCTGAGTGGCTATTGTTTGCTACATACCTCCAGATACTAGGTTGCTGACATTAGGTTGAAGGATTTTCTTAGTTTTGTATAGCAATAAGATTAAATCCAAACCTTGACTCTTTCTTAAAGTTTCATAGAGAAATATGTAGAAAAGATTTAGATCTGTTTCATCTCAATGCACCAACACTAAAGCAATTGTTAATCTTCAATATCCTCAGTTGTTCGGTGATGTCAGTTGAAAAAGTAGAATAAAAGTTTTTTTAGTGGTCGCAAGTGAAAACAGTTTTCATTGTTATTCTCATTGTTGCTCTCGTTATCAGGACTGATATAAGTTCATAATCAATTCAATTCAAGTTTATATTTATCTAAGTCTTCTGTAATATTAATATCCGGTAGGACATATACTCGAATATACACAATTCAATAATAATAATAATAATATTTTTTTAAGAGAAGTGAAGTCTTTGTTTTAAATTTGATTCAAATTTTGATTTTGAAGTCCTTCGGAATTGAATTTCGAACTTGCGACATTTTTTTGAGAAAAAGAATGTCCTTAACGAGTAGATCAAGAGATAATAATAACTAAACGAGACAGGATACTTGTCTCCAGCTGAAATCCCCTGATCAAACACAACTGGAATTGAAAACAATAATTTGACTGCCGGAAAGAATATTCAAAATTAATTCGCAATTTCTTTACAACCAACCAAACTTCTTATCTCAGTTTCGAGCCATTTCTTTCGGCGTACACTAAAAGACCACCACCCATTCTTAAGCACCTTTCTATAGATTCATCAATTCAAATGTGTGGTTTTCACGAAAGAGTTCATCACCATCTCTGAATCTTCTAGCATAACCTTTTATCCATTCATTTTTGCATTCTCGTCTCATCGATCAACTCTTGTTTGAAAAAGTAGAATGAATGACATAGTCACATAGATGTTGGGGTAGATATTACGTACTTCGTGTTGATCTAGCTTCGTGTATACGTGCTGTATGTGTTGACCTAGCTTCTTGTAGTTTCTGAAAAAGAACGAATATCGATATGTATCAATTCTAAAAGATCATTATATTTTTTGACATCGTACTTGTATTTATTAGTTTATTTTCACTTTATACAACTTTTACATTCTTTGAAATTTGCAAAGTTTAAAAATATGAGAATATCATTTGATACAAGTCATCATAGACCTTCTTTGCATAGTTAGTATCAATACATAGACCTTCTGTAGAACTTATTGGTATATAGCTTGATCAATTTTCTTGAGCTTTTAACATTTGATTAATTCCAAAATGTTATATGTAATTATTTAATAATATGATAATCATGTTAATTGCACATATTTTACTCCAAATAACTCTTTCAATCACATAAACACCTTATTAGTTCTTTGAAAAAATATTCTTGAGCCTCCATTTGCACTTGAGTAGGATTTGGTGAGATTTTGACACTTTTGCACCTAAGATTTTAGTTTTTTTCAAAATTGAATTAGTATTTATTTGATGTCTTTTATATGTTTTATTATGCTTCTGATGCTTGTTTTATTTTCTTCTTATTTATAGGTCAATAATTGATATTTTCAGATGCCAACAATGATATGTCGCGCTCATAATTTCTCATAATCTAGAACATTCCTACATGAAGCATAATACGGTAGATTTTCTGTCCTGCTGACACCACAAATATGAGGAACAATTTTTTTTTTTGAGAGAAAGAAGCGAACAAAAGTTTCACATAAACACGTGATACAGTTCAGTCTACATTAGAAGTATGGAAAGACAAAATTTTATCTATGAGGAAAGCTTATTACGATCAATGCACTTTTAACTTCAATATTTTTATTTTATTTATATGTATATAAAATTTCAAATGGGTTTTTAATTTCTAATATATTCTCAACAGGGGCATATGATGGCTCTAATTAGCTGGAATTTCTGTTATTATACATAAAAATTTCGGAGGATTGGATATATCTAATCTAATCTAATATACTAATGACGTAATATTTGCGTCATTGTTCATTTTCACAATGCGAATGAACAGTGTTCATTTACGCCAATGTTTTTATTTTTTTATTTTTTCCTTGGCATAGAAGGTTGACTGTAGTATTTTTTTATTAGTGCTCTAATTTAGATCTAATATAAATTTTGCTGTCGTAATCCAAACGTATAGAATTTAACTTTTTTCGCGCGGAGCACGAACCTATAACTAGTATACTCAAGGCGTAACATTTGCGCCAATGTTCATTTCCATAGTGTCATTGAACAGTGTTTTCACTGTTGATTGCTACAGAAAAACCACTATTTTTATTTTTATTTTCTTTTTATTTTCTAGGCACAGAAGGTCGACAATAGTATTTTTTATTGATGCTCTAATTTAGATTCAATATAAATTTTGTTGTTGTAATATAAAAATATAGAATTTAACTTTTTCGTGCGGAGCGCAGTCTATAACTAGTTAGATCTATTTCAGATGAATGTTGCCTTACTAAATACGTGGTGGTGGAGATTTCAAGCTTCATCTTTCAATCTCTATGGAAATTAATTATTATTGCTAAATATAGTTACAAATTTACTGGATCTTTATCTGTTTTTGGTCTGGGATCAAGTCTGTTATATTTTATGCTAATTTTGCAATAGTAAAGGTTGTTAATAATGAAAAAAAAAAATACTTTGTTTTGGCTTGATGCTTGGGTAGGAGAGAGTCCTTTATATATATAATTACCAAATTTATTTGCTAAAGCTAAGTATATTCCTACATTAACAGTTGCACAGGTATGAAAAATGGAAATTTCAAAATACCTCTGATTCGTGGAGCAAGTATTTTATTAAGGCAAGAGAAGGAATTTATTAAATCTTATTTACGAAATTATTTGTTTGGTTTACATAAATCAGATGAAGTGGTTTGGGATTTAACATCTTATGGGCATCTTATGGGGAATACTCAGTTAATAGTTTATATCTTTATTTAAAATTTAGGGGCTTTTAATACCTGAAGATCATTCTATTTGGTGTTTACAAATTCCTTCAAAGGTTAAGATTTTTATGTGGTTAGTACTTCAATGCAAAATAAATACAAATGATAAATTAGCCTTAAGGGGCTGAAGGTGATATTACTTGTGCATTTTGTTTTACTAATGAAGATATTGATCATCTATTTATTCATTATGAGCAGCATAATGTATTTTGTGAATTATTTAATAGGTTTAATCCATTTCATTGTACTCTTGATTTATCTTCTATGGATGATATATCAACATTATTTAATAGGTTTAATCCATTTCATTGTACTCTTGAATTGTTATATGACTGTTGTAGAGTTGTGTATGACTGTTGTGATGCTTTCTATACTTTTAGCTTCTCAGAATCTCAGGAATACTTTGAATAGTTGGAATGGTTTTATGGGGTTTTCAGTAAGCTTTTATTTTGTATGAAATGGACAAGAAATGGACAAGAACTTTATCTTGCTTTGGTTCAAAAAATCATGATACAACATGACATATTTTTCCAACCTTAAAAATATTCACATTGTATTTGTAAATTCTAACGTAACATTTATAGTTATAATTATAATTGTAATGCTGTGCAAATGGTCTAATTAATAGTCTAGTGATAATTAATTAGAATGACTTCAACAAAGTCAAGAGTTCAATTTTTTTGGGACAGTTTTCATTTCGTTAAAAGTGCTAGAAGTTTCAAGTATCCCTATACGTTAAAAAAAATTATAATGATGCACTTTAAACAAAATTGTATGAGATGCCACATAAATCTTTTTATGATGTGAGTATTTTTTTGGGAGCTGATACGTAGATGTCAATATTAATATCAACTATCGATATCGATATTATTATGCATATTTAGTTGAGTTATTACGTACATTATTTAAGTTATTATGCATGTTATTTTTTATACTGAAATAGTTATACATATTATTATTTTTGTACTGAAATAATTATGCATGCTATTTGAGTTATTATGCACATCATTTTGTTAACATGCATAATAACTCAAATAATATATATAATAATTTTACTAAATATACATAATAACATCGTTATCGATAGTCGATATTAATATTGGTATCTACGAAACATTTTTTTTTTTTTGCAAATTATAAGTGAGAAAATCTATTTGAAAGATCACACTCACGATTGAGATGTGACAAGAATAAAGATATTATGAAACTAGGAAGCTGATACGTAGATACCACATTTGATACCGACTATTGATACTAATGTTATTATGCACATTTAGTTGAGTTATTATACACATTATTTGAGTTATTATGCATGCTATTTTTTGTACTGAAATAATTATGCATGCTATTTGAGTTATTATGTATATTATGTTGTTAACATGCATAATAATTTTCCAGTAAAAAAAATAAAATGAAATAACATGCATAATAACTCAAATAATGTGCATAGTAACTCAACTAAATGTGCATAATAATATCGATATCGATAATCAATATCAAATGTGAAATCTACGAAACATTATCCATGAAACTAATACGTAAAAAGTTATCAGATTATTAACATAACAGTAGATTTAACTCTACAGTTATAATTAGAGACATTTTTAAGTTGAAGAAGTGTTACATGTGAGAGTAAAAAGAAAAGAAAAAGAAAAAGAAAAAGGAAAAGGAAATGTTTACTTCTATAAAATGAACAAAATTTCCTAGCCAAGCTATATATAGGCTATTTCCACTCCAGCGCCTCCTCTCTTTCAGCCTAGGGTTTTCAGCACCTGATCTGGTTTTTCGAATATTTGCGAGACACTTATCTCCCATCTCGCTCCAATGGCAGCTGTGTTTACCGATCTCCATACCGAGTCTGGGCTCAAATCCCTCGAGCAGTTCCTCTCCGGAAAGACCTACATCTCTGGGTAATTCTCACCGATTTGTCTTATTCAAAAAAATGAATCTTCTAGTGTGAATTGTTGAATGCATGATTCGAAGATTTGCACGCTTTTGCATTGCATAGAGTTAGATTGACTGCAATTCTCGTGGCTTGGTTCGATTGATCCGCTTTTTTCTCTCGTTATTTTAACATTATAATTTCGTGTTGTACCTTCGTAATTTTCCAATTCTGCACCTCCTCTATGTATGAATACTCTAAGATTGAGCACATCGGGGTCTTTTTCAAATCTGATTCGGCATAAGTAAAATGACTTCAACTAGTCGATTATTTCTTATTTTTACCACTTTGAGTATCCCACCTATTTCAATGAAATATAAAATCAAGGTCATACTGAGAAGGTTCTAACAATATTTTCTTAAATAGAAAATATTGCTAGATTACCTAAGTTTTCATCAGCAACTAACCAATCTAACAAGTAAACATCTAGTCAAAACTAGTAGCTAAAACTAACCAAACCATAACATAGTTATATTAGTTCCTAACAAAATATCTGTTCAGTTTCGACCTACAGCATCAAAAAATACAAGTCTAAGTTGTAACATTTCATCAAATATTACAGCACATACAAAAAGCACTTAAAAAAGTTCTCCACAAAATATTAAGATGAAATAGAAGCCTATGGGCTTGGATTAGGATCGAAAGGGTAGGGCAACCATCCTTGTCTCCTCTAGTAACCTCCAAGTCAGTAAGATGAACTTTCTTCTTCTTCTCAACCTTCCACATCATAGGGATCTTCAGAAACTAAGAGACCAGGGAAGGATTCATCATCTGTGTCTGATCCTGAAAAAGAGTTAGCTAATAGTGAAAATTGTTTCCTTCTGAAAGAAAGAAGGAAAGAAAGAAAATATAATACTATAGTAACCAAACTTCTATTCTAATATCAATACTCTAGAATCATCTAGAATTATTCCCTGATCTCATAAAAGATAGTTTTCTGAAAGAAAATAACTAGTATTCTTTGTCAAATCGGATATCTCTTGAGGTAATACTAAAGAAAGCTTTATGAATAAATTCTCATTAGTATTTTTACTACAAAAACTTGCTAACCTAATAATATTTGGACCTACTGAGTGAAAGGATTTGTAATTTTCTTTTTTGAAACAAATATCGTTTCTTTCTAACCAAATTGATCATAATACTGCTTCCCTTACTAATTCAATAACTATCTTATCTTTAAGAAGAAAGACAGCCTGTATTTTTCCACAAACCTTCAATAGAATTTACTTCAAAATTGAAATCATTAAACTCTGATATCCAATTCCAGATAGTTTTAACTACTGGGCATGTAAGAAATAAGTGTTCTATTGTTTTAACCTCACCACAGAATACACAATTAGTGGAAATATTCATTCCTCTATTTGCTAAATTACTCTTTGTAAGTACTTTCTTTTAACTAACCAAAGAAATACTTCTATTTTTGAAGGAAATTTTTTTTTACCAAATAGTTTCATAATCTCTACTTTACTGATTCCTCCAAAATCAAGCAATCTATAAAATGAATTAACTGAAAATTTTCCATTTGAATTCCATCTCCATTCTATCATATCTGACACATTTCTCTCTAAATGTACTCCCTTTGCTATTGAGTTACTAGTTGCTTATTTCTTGTTTTATCACTTTAAGTACATTGAGTATCCAAAATAATGTTGATTTTGAAATTATTTGCACTAACCATTTGTTCTACTTCAGTGATGGAATCTCCAAGGATGATGTAAAGGTGTTTGGTGCTGTGCCCTCAAAGCCCGGATCTGAATTCCCAAATGCAAGCCGCTGGTATGAGAGCATTTGTGGTGTCATTGCTTCAAGGTTTGTTTTCCTTTATAATAGCTATTAAGTTTCTCTCATCAATTGCATAGCTAGTTTAATTTATGAGATTGAAACGAACAAGGTTGCCTGCTTTGTAATATAAGGTGACTGTTCTCAGCAAGTTTTGTGATAATTTGATATCATTTTAAGATTACTTGATTTTTGCACTTTTCATAGTTGGCTAAACTGTATGTTCTGACCTTAACATGTATTTTAACAACTTTGTAGATTTCCTGGCAATGCTGTAGGAGTGAAATTTGGCCAAGCTGCAGATGCCACTCCTGCTCCAGCTGCTGAGCCTGCTAAGGTTTGTATTCCATTAAATCACTTCTTTTTCTTTTCAAAGAAATTGTTAATTGTGTTGAGATCTGTGTTTGAAAATCTGTACAGTGTACTTTTTTTTACTGTCAAAGGATATGTGGTTTATGCAGTGAGCCAGACTGAAGAAAACCTTGTTATTTTCTGTATATGTGTTTAATTCTCTTTAATCGATCAACACAGGTAGCTGCAGATGACGATGACGATGATTTGGACCTCTTTGGTGATGAGACAGAAGAGGACAAGAAGGCAGCTGCTGAGAGAGAGGCTGCCAAACCTTCTTCCAAGAAGAAAGAGAGTAAGTCAAAATTCACTATTTTGTATTACAAGATTCATGCCGATACCCATTGAACCTCGAGTTACCTGATTCATACCAGTATTCGAATTGCTGTGGCCAAAGATTGGAGGAAAGTCCTTCAAATATTGCAATTGTTATATTACTTTGTAAAGTTAATCATCACCAATATGATTAGGTGGGAAATCCTCGGTGCTCATGGATATCAAGCCGTGGGATGATGAGACTGACATGAAGAAGCTTGAGGAGGCTGTGCGTTCTGTTGAGATGCCTGGTCTTCTCTGGGGTGCATGTAATAAATCATATTTTTTAAACTCACCTTTTTTTTCTATGCAAAAATTTGCTATAGTAACAAAATTAATGTTAGTACTGTAATCGTTTACTGTCGATAAAGTCTTGCACCACAAGTACTTGCCATCTCTTGGTCTGAAACACCTATAGTGCACTATATTATAACAGGACTGTTAATTAGGTGTAAAACGACCTCAATTAGTTTTACTTGGGTATGGATGAGGCTATCTTGGTCACTCTTTATGTTTGTTGTTTTACTTTACAACAGGAACTATGAGAACAATCTTAATGACATTGGTTGCAAAGACACTACTTGTCATTAGCTTTCAAATTGGTAATTTGTCAGCTTTGCAAAAGAATGGGGAGCACACTCTTGATTTACCAAAATGGCTTCTCTACTGCAAATGTTGATATTTATTGTATGACAAATTTTCTCTGGCATTGATTTCTTATGTTTAATCACCTGCATTTGTTGGTAATTTGTTACAGCTAAGCTAGTACCAGTGGGCTATGGTATCAAAAAGCTTCAGATCATGTTGTCAATTGTAGATGATCTCGTGTCAGTCGACACACTTATTGAGGAGCGCCTTACTACTGAGCCAATCAATGAGTATGTGCAGAGCTGTGACATTGTTGCCTTCAATAAGATTTAAGTTTCCAGAGGCAGCTGCAAAGTGATGTGGCTTCCCTTGAAAGGAAAGCCTTCTAGTGTGTTTTTTGTTAGACTTATTTAATGCTTTGGTGTTGGGAGAGAGATTTTGATTTTTGTTGTAACGAGTTGCTACTGCATATCTGATAAACATTTTCTTCACTTGAGCTAAATGACTTCATTATAGCTTTTAAAGATCTGACTGGTCATTCTCTCAAAAAGAAAAAAGGATCTGACTGGTCATGGCAGATACTAACAAATAAAGATGTGGGAACTGGGACTGATACCCGAAACAAACGCCTTGTTCAAACAACGAATACTATATTTATGTCTGGCCTTCTCTGGAATTCACATCCTGTAGTAAAAAACCAGTTCGGAAGTAACCCATTAGGTGGGAATGGACTTGAAAATTAAACTGAAATCTACTGTTTACGTGAGAAAAAGAAAATTAGCTCAGAAAATTAGTTCTGAGTAAATTTTTAATTTCTCACGGGGATGGGAATTGACCGAACGGGGCCCAAGTGCTTCTATCACGGACTGTGAGCTGGTTAATTGTGCCAAAACTAATAAATTGGCTAATTGCGCGGTCATACAAACTTACAAAGAAACAATTGAAATTAGCAAAGAAATAGAAAACACTACACATTTCCAAATAACAGGAAAATAGGGCTTGGTTACTATAATTATAGTTCCAGGGAATAGATACTAACACAATTCAAAAAAAAAAAAAAAAATCAACATTTGGCAGTTCTACTTGGAACACTACATATCTTCCAAATATAAGAGGAAATAGGACTTTGTTACTATAATTGTAGCTCCACGGAATAAGATACTACAGATTTCCCAAAAAAGAAAAAGAATCACTATTTTGCAGTTCTACTTGAGCATGCAAGCCAGTAATATCTGCAAGTCTTCACCTGAGTTAACTAAGTTCCCTCTTATTATGTATCAGAACAAACTACAAAAGGATAATATTATTAATTATACTTGTAATTATTAGAGAGTGCAAAATAGTTTATAAAATCACGAGGATACACAAGCTAAGAAATTGTTTAATATTATGCCCAAAGGATCACAGTCTACTATTTAGGCTGGTACACAAGCTATATGTTCTGACCTTGATACCCAACCAATACCAGTTCAGAGTTCATACCAAATTGGTACCCAATTTTTGTGTTCCAAGTTATTCTTGTTACAGTTGGTGGAGAGAGGTTTTCTGTTGAAGTTATCAGGACATATCAGAACTTACCACTGCATACAGCCTCATACTGCATCAAACTATAAAGAAATACGGGTGTGTACGTGCGTGCCTGCATGTATTACAAATGGTGTTTAAAATTAACATAATGTACAAACCTTTAGACACTCTGATCGGTTGAAATGCCATTAAATGGCAATCCTATCTTGGGAATACTAAAGGTAGCTTGTTTACATGGCAAAAGTTTGATGCCAGTATCACCTATGCTGGTTTCAAGGTTACAACTTTTGCATAACTGCTCCAGCTCATCTTCCTAAATAAACAAGAGGAAACAGATGAATGATGAATCAACAATTTACGATAGACAGCTGACATAAAAAATCACTGAAATAAAAAAGCTAAGTTACCCAACTGTGTTCTTTAAAATTTAGATAGTGTGTCTAAGTTATCAATTTTGACCCAATTTCATAAAATGTTTAATTGCCATTGCAATGCCAATACAACAAAACAATTAATTTACAAATTGCCCAATTGATGATCAGTTAGTACTGAAAACGTACCACGTTTGCAACAAGACCTATCTAAATAAAAAAAAAAATATTCTTATGACTCCCTTGTGTTGGTTGGTTATACATGACAAGCTGGAACTGGAAAAAATCTGACAGAACCCAAAATGCTGTGTGAACCAAAAATCAATCTGACCCAAAACTTATGAGAACTCCATGAGCTAACTGTAACTGACCCAAAACTGAATCAACCAGCAACTAATCTAATTTAACCCATCCTAACCAGAATCAATACTTCACAAATCCAGAATATGAATTAGCAGTAACCACAATCTGAAGTTACCTGACTACTCAAACCTCTCAAATTAGTAAGAGAACCAGATCTAATCACAAGAAAGCTCAGAGATAATTCCAAACAAATGCAGAGTGCATTAACCAGTATAGTAAACCCAGAATTGAACCAGTACAAACCAGTATCCAAATGTCCAACCTGGAGCAGCACAAACCTTAAAAGTAACCTACCAGAATGATCTGAGATCCAAGTTGACCAAATCGAAAACGACGCCAACCCGAATTACCCAAACAACTGAATGACAGAGATCTTAATTTAAATGTAAAATGACCAGAACACATTGACTGAACCCCACTATTAAAGTCCTCAATCAACAACTACTTGTGGAATAGCGAGTAGTTGAGTACAATAAAAAAAACAACCTTGATTGTACACCCAAGTATATTAAAGATGCTATAAAAAGAACAGAAATAGACTAGACATACCTTTACCATAAGAAGTTCAGACAGGTGCTTAAGTGGAAAAGGCTGAAGCTTGTAACAGCTCTGATTGAATTGCAATATTGCTCTTGCACGAACCTTTAAAAGGAAAAAAGAAAGAAAGAACACTCAAGTTCCAACTGAATTTGGTCAGAACAAGCAAGGAACATGGAAATTAAAAAAAAGTACATAAAGAGTAAACTTTAGTTGCAGAGTGAGACCTCATTAAGGAAAGGTTCTATAAGACTGAATTGCAGATTAGTTAAGTCCGTTGCTACCGTGCTAAAGAAAAGTTTGAAATTTCCATTCTCAGAATACCTACAACAATATTAAAAAAAATAAGACATCGATATATTAATAAATTTCAAATGTAAAATATTGAATAAATTAGAAACAATTGAATTTTTTGGGAATAATAATTTTAAGCTAGCTTTTTACACTTTTAGTAGGACGCTGAACAATATGTTATACAATTACAACACTGACTACTGTAACAATGACTAGGCCTTTACATAAAAGATTTGGTAACACAATTATCAATCCAAGTTTTTTAAACCTTACTAAAATAGAAAGACGAATCGTTCTGAATATGGTAAATTTTTGCCTTTTCTGTTCTTTTATTATTAAGGAGGACTATTTTTTATTTATTATTATTATTATTATTTTTTTTTGAAAAGGACTAGTTTTGTTAGATGCAACTCAGCTACTAAATATTACAACAGTTTTTGCCATTTTCTTGAATCTAAACACAAGCAGCAAATAGAAACAAAATCAAATAAGACCTCAAAATCTTTTTAGCAACTTGCACTTCTTTCGTCAGATGAACTGAATAAGCCAATTGGCGGTACCAAAGCGAGAGTTTTTCTCCCTAAATAAAAAAGGTTAAATGAATAACAAGTAAAATTGCAGTAACCAGTTAAAAGTGAAGTCCTTGCTGATATAATGCTAGAAGTTCAATAAGTTTACTTCAAACCTCTAACCAGGAACAAAACTTTTCATTAAAACAAAACCATCCATAATGGAATTAAGTTTTCAATTCAATTTTACATAACTCAAATGATCCCTAGCCTTCACTATTTGCATTAGTACATATTTTGATCTGATTATTTTCCACTGTTTTGCATTTAAACACAATTGAGCCATGAAAAGTCGATAAACAAACCAACTATGCTAGAGTTAACCATAAAAAAATGATTCATGACCAAAAATTGTACCAATCCAATCATTTAGGGTAAGACAAAAACAAGGATAAGAAAAATACCATCTGAGGCAAACTATTTCCCAAATGAAGAAGCACATAGAGCGAATAAAATTCCGCTTCATTATTGCTTATACCATTTCCTTTTCCAATTAATTGATACATATCATACAAGGAGAGCAAGCATTTGATCAATTGCTCCAAATTTAGATGACAACGTGAAGATACATCAGGCCTTTCCCGGCACGTCGCGAGTTTTTTATGAGATATTATATGAAATTTTACCTAAAAGTGATTCCACATGCATTAGCTGAAAATTATAGACTCTGAAATTACAAAAGAAAAACCACATTACAGCTAGTGTTTCGCAGACAAAGGGGAAAAAAGAAAAGAAAAAAGCCAATTGTTTATTTGCAAATGTCACCCAATGCAACTTGCAGATAAAACTCACAAAGATTTTTGTAAACACAAAATTAAATGTAAGAAATGGCCAGGTGTGGAACAATAACAAATATTGTCCCAGAAATGTTTGGCGCTACATTAATCTGATCATATAAAACATAACAGTTTAAGCAATCAAACAAAAAAATAACAATAATAAGAAGGTCAATGAAAGGAGAGAGAGCCATACAATATCCTCATAAATTTGAGCTGCTTCCAAACTGACCAAGTTCTGCATAGTCAAGTCTTGCCTGATTGACCGAGTACGATCAAAGATGAAATCATGAACTATTTCAAATGAAAATTTTGTTGAATCCAACAGCTTCATCAAATAATCCAGTGTGTGTTTCAAGACTGGGAGGGGTCGTATATCTGAAACATGTACATCGACACTAGAAATTGTTCTGCAAAACTAGCAAGAAAAAAAAATCTCAAAGAAATTATTCCAAAATCAAGGATTCATATGTTTCATCTTTACGTACTGTATGGTACGATCAATAATTGGACCATCCTCCATGGTACATTTTTCTAAATTCCTGATGTACATGTGCAAAAAAAGGTGATTTATCTGTGAGTACCTTTTTAACAGCCAGAGAAGCAGAGGTTTTAGAAGTATCACCATTTAGCCGTTCTAAGACTGACAGGTCTCTAAGCCGCTCCCTCTGTGCCCTCTCTTTTGCTGAAATACAAGGTTAGCACAGAGTCCTTAAAGTGCTAGAACAGGTTCATTCTAAAATTTCTTTAATACTTCTTCATCAATGGCTTCTTGGCTGCGCAATACAGCTCATAACAAATATATTATATAAACCTGTGGCTTAATAGTGTTGTGCTAGACTGTTACCAAATGGACACATACATAATCTTTGCCCCTCCTCTGGGAATCTTTAGTACTTCATTAATTTGTTTCCTGCACTGGGTTTTCCTTGAAAATCAATCTGTGTCCCTCAAGTTCAACCAACTTGATTTGATGATATACAGATGGAAGTAAATAACTAAACTTAAAATGATCCCAACACAACCCCAATATCACATGAGCTGCCCCAATTTGATTCTGCGTAGTGGGATCAAAAGAGAATTAGTACCTGGACACATGTCAGGACAGGTTCCAACTAGGTTTTGGGGAGTTGTAGGAGAATCAGAGGGAGAAACGGGTCCAGGATCAGAAGAGGAAGAGGTGACTTCTTTGAAACGGGTATGGTGGTTGTAATAAGGCCTATCTTTCCTTTCTCCTGCAAAGCTTCTCTCGCTTCTTCCCTTTCTCATCTTCTCCATTCTCTCTCTCTCTCCTCTGCCCCTTCCGCCCCCTCCTTTCTCACCTCAACGGCGCGACGCAAGCTCGGTGGTTCAGAGATTCGATCTTTCTCCGCGCTCTTTTTCTTGAAGTTGTCGAAGTTGTCTAGTATGCTCTCTTTTTTCTTGAGAAAGAAATGCCGAGTATGAACTTGATGATTTGGATATATCCGATATCTTCTCCAATCAATCATCCAACGATTCGGAACGAAAGATCGAATGTGAATTTAATAATATTTTTAATTTGCATTTTGCTGATGACATATTATTATTTTTAAAAGCCGATGCTAAAGAATTGAGTGGTTATTACTTATTAGTAGGTTTTGAAAATCTTTCAAATTTGAACATTAACTTTGAAAAATGTAAACTAATTTCACTCAATTTATCGAATAACTTAGGGGTCAATGGTTGCGAAGGAAGTAAAGGAAAGGAAGCGTAGGGATGGAAAGTAACGGAAAGTGAAGAAATGAAACATGAAACTTTACTTGCTCTAAGTTGGCGACGAAGAAGAAGAAAAGAATTTTGCGACACTGCAAAAATGACGAGTAAGCACACTCGTAACCTCGTCTACCCTCCAAATCGGGAGGGGACGAAAATACATTGTTCAGAGGTATATCGTAATCTAGGTTAACTGTTTTCTTCCTTTGACGAAACCTCCTGGAGGAAGGAAAATGACGATCTCACCTTCCCTTCCCTAACCTCCCTTCCTAATTTGTGACGCTGGGGCACAACTTAGGAGAATCTTTTGCAACTTTTATAGGTTGTCACTCTACATATTAAGTATTTAGGAATATCACTACATTATGAGTTTGTTTGGCATATTAAGGAATATCACTAGAAGAGTGATAAGAGTAGAATAATATTATTTCGGAATAGTAAATAGAAGAGGTATTCTTGACTATTCGAAAGAGCGAAATTGTCGTTTGGCAAATGTCAATTGAAATAGTAGAAATGTTGATAATTATGTATAATGATGATGATATAATATAATAATGATAACAACAATAAATTAAATAATTTAATAGGAAAAAATATTAAACCACTACAAAACAAGGAATTTGGCAAAATGCCACTCTAAAACCACTAATTACCTAAATGTCATTAAAACTCAATCCCTATTTTAATTATGTCATTATTGATATTTAACCTCAATTAAAGAATATCAATCTCTCTAAATGTTAAAAATGCCCCTTATCAGAATTCGATTTTTTTTACTAATCGATTGGAAATAAAGGAAATATACTGGATTGATTGGAACAAGTCGATTTGAACAGATTGATTCGATCTACCTCTTGACAAGACTTGATAGGGTTTACAGTTCATCGTCACCCCTTCCGCCACCTTTCCTTCGTTATGCCCGGTCGTCGCTCCGTCTACAGGTGAATCGCTAGGTCTCCACTCTTGAGCTTCCGCTCGATGGTGAGTAATAGGCTAAAACTCTTCAATTTAACTCTATTCAATTTTTGTCATTTTTTTTTTTGCTATAACAAGATTGACCAATATAACTCTTCAATTTCTCTTCAATTTATGACCTTCATCTTGTTTTCTGATAGTGTAATTCAACGCCAACATTTGTTCTCCTTTTAAATTTAGTGTGTTGAATGCTTTATTTTGCTTTATAAGAACTTTGTGAAACATTGAAGCTCACAAGTCTGATTAAAATCAAACTCCAATATTAAAAGGGGTATAAAATGATGAGAACAGTTGGATTATATTGTTTTGCTACCAATTTCGTGACATTATCAATTATCTACAAGTTTCTCTTCCACTTAACTCTTCAATTTCTGTCAATTTTTTTGTTGTACCATTATTTGAAGCATGCATCGATCTTATTCTCATTCTAGTCCAAAGCATATCAACAATTCATCTATTATGTTAAATGGTTTGTGAGCGATACAGAAGCAAATCCTGAGATTGGTGATATGAAGAAAGAGAACTCCAAGCTGATCGCAATATCGGAGACGATAAATTTTTTTCTTATTGTAATTGTAGTTTTTGTGATGATTTATGAATTGATTGTGAATTTGTGATGGTATGCATGCGATTTAAATGTATGACAAGTTGTGTTGAGATGACAAACTATTGTATGAGCTTAATCTAAAAAGTTTGCTTAAATTTAATCACTCTCTAAGTTATATAATAAATATATGCTTCCAGTTAGATAAAGAATGAAGGAAAAAATGAAGCAAGTATTTGATTTTGAAAGGTAACTTTATTTCAACAACTATTTTGATTTCATGGTAAAACAACTCTAATTTGAAAGTCAGGTATGATGTATATCATGTACAAATATTACGATTTCAACTACAAATTTACTGCTTATTAGTTCAACTTTCAAAATAAATGAAAGTTTGAAAACATAAGTTAGAAAATTTTCATTACTGGAGAAACAAAAAAGAATGAAATAGTACAGTACCACAAGCATCTAGCTATCTAAGTTTAACACTTCTCATAAACCAACCCATGATGGTACAGTTGAGCAATACATGGACCAATTTGAAAATGTAAGATCAAAATTGTTATTATAAAATAGACAATGTTCTGAGAATGATTTTGTAGATGCATTTGTAAGTGGTATAAAGGAGGAGATTAAACCACACCTGAAAGCCTTCAAGCCAGTTAATGTTGAAGATGCTTCGAATATGCCCTTCACATGTGCATGTGAGAATCAAATGAGAAAACTAAAACATAATCAAAGCCCCACACTACTTTTAGTTTGACCAATCAAAGATACCTGACAGATAAAGCTAAGGGAGGGGACAACAAGAGTAATTTGGTAAAAAATGATAACAGAAATGCTGCGATAGATCAAATGAGGGTCTTGGGTCTTTGTTTTAAATGTGGAGAGAAGTATTTTTCAGGCCATCAGTGTAAGGTAAGGGTACAAATATTACTGGGACATGAAGAGCAAAAAGGTATGAGTGAAGAAGAAAATAGGTTTATGATGAAGGATTGGCTCAGACAAGTGTTGAAGCTGAAGATGCCATTGTCTCCATGCATACCACCAATGGACAACCAACTCTTAACACCATGAGGTTTAAAGGGAAGGTGGGGAACAGACCAATTTATGCATTAGTGGATAGTGGTAGTACCCATAGTTTTATTAATCCTGTGGTGTTAGAGAACTGAATGTGAGGTGAGGGACACCACACCCATGGTAATAATGGTAGCCAATAATTACAAGATGGTGACAGATTCAAAATGTGTCTCACTTAACTATTCCATTAAAGGTTTACTATTTGTCAATGATTTGAGATTACTACCAATTAGAGGATATGGTGTAATTTTAGGATGAATTGGCTCACACATCTAGGACCTATGAGGATTAATTGGGGACATAATGGATTGCGTTCGAAAAAGGGGATAAATCTATTTAATTGCAAGTACAAAAGGAAGATGCTCAAATACAATTATGCCAAATCCTGAATTTAGATAAAGAGATTAGCTCTGACGCTAAAGTGATGCTAGCTCATATTTGGATGTGCAGTGAAGTGGAGAGTGCTATGAATAAATTGCAACCTAAAATTGAAGAGGTATTGGACAAGTTCAAAATTGTGTTTCAAACCACTAAGAAATTGCCCCCAAGAAGAGTGGTTGACCATAAAATATCCTTAATTCCTAACTCCAAACGAGTGCATATAATATCATATAGGTACTCTCATTTTCAGAAAATAGAGCTAGACAAAATAATTGAGGAGTTACTGAGGAGTGGTGTGATTAGGCCTTCATCTAGTCCCTTTGCTTCTTCTGCTCTATTTGTCAAGAAGAAAGATGAGACTTTGAGATTATGTGTGGATTATAGGCAGCTAAATAACCTCACCATAAAAAACAAATACTCAATACCCATTATAGATGATCTTCTTGATGAATTGCATGGTTCCCAGTTCTTTTCTAAAGTGGATTTGAAGTCTGGTTACCATCAGATTAGGATGACATCTGGTGATATCATGAAGACTGTATTTAGAACTCATGAGGGACATTATGATTATCAAGTCATGCCATTTGGACTCACTAATACACCTGCCAAAATTTTTAAACCATATCCGAGGAAGTTTATCCTTATTTTCTTTGATGACATATTGATTTACATCAGAAATTTAGAGGAGCATTGTGAACACTTAACTCTCACATTACAGAAGCTAAAGGAGAATGAGCTGAGTGCAAATAGATCAAAATGTGAATTTGGGTTACAAAGTATTGAATATCTTATGCACATCATTTTCTCAAAAAGGCGTAGCCATAGATCCAAAGAAAATTGAAGCCACGAGTGAGTGAACTGTGCCTAAGAATGTGAAAGAATTAAGAGAATTTCTAGAATTGAGTGGGTATTACAAGAAATTCATCGAGAATTATGGGGTAATTAGCAAGCCACTTACCAATTTGCTTAAAAAGATTGCCTTCAATTGGGGAGAGGAGGCCATCAGGGCATTTGGGAATTAAAAAGGACTATGTGCACAGCTCTAATACTTGCCATGCCAGATTTTACCAAACCCTTTATATTAGAAACTGATGCTTGTGATAAAAAGAATGGGTGCAGTTTTGATGCAAGGGCAAAGACTAATTGCTTACCCCGAAAAATCATTAGGAGTCAAGAATCAACAGTTGTCAACTTATGAAAAAGAACTTTTAACCTTGTTAACTGTAGTCACCAAATGGAGGCATTACTTACAAGAGAGCACTTTTATCATCAAGACATATCATGTAAGCTTAAAACATCTCTTAGAACAAAGGCTAACTCATACCTTTCAACACAAAGGGCTCTGTAAACTACTGGGAATGGATTACACTATCCAATATAAGAAAGGTGTAGAAAATAAGGCTGCAGATGCCTTGTCAAGAAGAGTGAATTTAGTGGAGGAGGCTAAATCATTAGCTATCACATAATTACTTCCAAAATGGATATAGGAACTCAAAAAAAGTTATCAAGGCGATGAATGGGCACTCAAAATTCTAGAAGAACATACTAATGATGGTGTATCTCTAGAGGAAGGCATACAAATTCACAATGGAGTTATCAGAAAGAAGGGCAAATTGTATGAGGGATCACATGCTCAGTAGAGGGAGAAAATGATCAGTGCTATGCATGACTCTAGCCTTGAAGGACATTCAGATATAATGGGTACATATCAAAGAACTAAAAGGTTGTTTTACTGGCCTAACCTCAAGGAGACTGTAATGCATCATGTGTTGGCTTGTGAGATATGTCGGATGAATAAAAGTGAAAGGGTTCCAACACCTGATTTACTAGAGCCTATTCCTATCTATGATGGGGCATGAGAAGCAAAAATCAAGGATTTCATTATTGTCCTACCAAGAAGTGGGGAAAAGGATGTATTGATGGTAGTGGTGGATAAACTAACAAAATACTGCCACCTCCTAATTCTCACCCATCCATTCAAGGCTAGTGAAGTTGCTTAGGTATTCTTAGATTCAATTTACAAGTTACATAGTTTACCCTCTAAGATCATAACTGACAGAGATCCAGTTTTCACTAGCAACTTTTTGAAAGAGTTGAGTAAGCTTGGAGTTAAATTGAATTTCAGTAATGTCTATCACCCATAGACTGATGGTCAAACTGAAAGACTTAACCAATGTATTGAGACCTATTTGAGGTGTATGATATTTGAACTGTCAAAGAACTGGGCAACACATGATATGCTCCTCCCCAATTACTATTAAGGTCCATGCCTAAAAGTAACAATGTAGTTGTAGATACCATGTTGAGTGACATACAAATAACTATGAAGACACTCAAGGCACAACTCTCCTTGGCACAAGACAGAATGAAGAAATATGCTGATAAAAGGAGAACTGAAAGGAAATTCAATGTTGGAGAGTAGATTTATCTGAAATTACAACCTTACAGACAATTACCACTGCACCACAAAGGGGTATGCCAGAAGCTAAGAGAGTTATTATGGATCATTTGAAATATTGAAAAGGATTGAAACTTTGGCATATAAATGAATTTGCCCCAAGAAACTCTAATTCACCTAGTGTTTCATGTGTCACAACTCAAGAAAAAGGTTGGAAAAGGGAGAGAAGGCAGAGCTCAATTATCGTTATTGGGTCTTGAAGGAAAAGTTAATTAAGCCAGTAGTGATTTTAGATAGAAGGATGATTAAAAAGGGGAATGAAGCCAAAGTCGAAGTGCTTGTAAAATGGTTGAACTTGTCAGATGAAGATGCAACATGGGAGGTCACCATGCTTTGACGAAGCAGTTTCCTCTGGGCAGACTTGAGGACAAGTCTAGTTTGAAGGGGATCGACTGTCAGAACTGAAATGCATTAGCTGCCAAACACCAAATCAGATAGCTGTTGGGATAGTGGGCCAAAGTATAGGAGAAGAGAAAATGAAAGGAGTAGCGGGCCTTGATGTATCGAGCAAATCTAAAGTCTATGAAAAGCTCGTTACTCTTCCAGCACAATTCAAGAAGGATACCGACCTCCATTTAATCATCGAACAGAGGGGTTATTGAGGGGAAAATGAAGGAGACTGTAGAAAACAAATGGAGAAGAGATGCTAAGTTTGTTAGAATCTACAGGAAACCGTTGGTTCACAGCACTATGATTTGTATATTTTTTTCTACAAACTTCGATAGCGCTCGTCGGGATCGTAATTAGTTTTTATTATCGTCGCAAGCCATCAAGCTGTAGATATTCGAGTCTACTTTCATTCTATGGAATCTGATTTGTGATCGGAGAAATGTGCATCTAAAATTTGGCTCCATATTCAACTTATGTCTTAATTAGTGATTTTTATCATGAGTTTGCGTTGGAATCAATTTTGAGTCGCTCGTTTCTTCGATCACAAATCAGACTCGACGCTGTGGAAGTAAACTCATATATCTATAGTTCCATGACTTGCGACGATAAAAAATACTAATTACAGTCCCGACGAGTGCAGCTGCAGTTGTTACATAAACTTACCTAAATACAATCCAACTCATTAATTAAAAATATTAATATTTTTAATAATAAAAAAATCAACGTTCAAAGTTTGAAAATTTTTGTTATGTTTGACCTTAAAAAAATAAGAATAACATTTATGACCCTGGATTCAAATTTTTGGCGATAGTAATCTTACTTTAATGTTCACGTTCACGTGTTATCTAGACGCATGTGTTCAGAGATACTTAAATTTTTTTTGTATGAATTTATAAATACATTTGAACGCATGCGTCTAGATAACACATGTGAACATGAACATGAACGTTAAAAATAGAATTATTATTGCAAAAAATTTAGATCTAAAGTCATAAATATTATTCTTATTTTTTTTGGTTAGACATAAAAAAATTCAAACTTTTATAATAAAACCAAACAATGCTGCGAGAAAAATTAAAATTTCAATAGGCCGGTGTTGTGAACACCGGCCATATGGATTTTTGCAAAAGGCCAGGGTTCGCAACCCCGATCCTTTCTATTTTTGTGCTTTTGCACCACTTTTTTTTATTTATAATTTATTTATTATATTTCTAATATTAAAAAACTTGCGAAATTTGCGTGAGCGAAGTACAGTGTTCGCTAGCAATACAACACAAAGATATTTTTGTCTAAATTGAAAAATTCAGAGTGATCAAATGAACACATTCAGTTCGTTGATGTTTTATTAGATAGTATAGATAAGGACGATAATGATTTAGATGGTTATGACTTTGTTTTGCCCCCTTTTCCATTCTTAGATCTACTTTCTTTCATCGTAAGGTCTGTATTCGAACTCTAACAACAACAAAATTAATTAATACTTTGTTTTAATTGTGATCAATTCTCTCTTAATTCTTTGTAACAACTAAATCAAGGTTGTTACAAACAAAAAAAATCACCGTCGAAGCGGAAGGAAAATCAGAAAAAAAAAATGAGAAATCGAACAGTTATGCTTACTGTCGATGATACTGTGGATTCTACACTAAAATCGATATCAAACCTTATCAAGTAATATGATTGGATTGAGAGTGATCCGGATCCGGATCCGGATCCGCCTCGGACAAGATGAGTAAAAAGCTCCCGATTCGCACCCGATCCATTTAGTCATTGTAGGTTTAGGTAAAAAATTGACACTTACAATTTGATTGGAGTTGCATGTTGTAAGAAGTGATTACTATATGAATAATTTTTTCATATTGATTTCCAATCAAGATCATTGAATTTCTATTCAGCTCGTTCATCAAAAGTCAAATGAGGATAATCTTTATTAACTTTTCTTTTTTGACTGAAATCAATTGAACTCGCATCATTATTTCATACGTCAAGGCATAAACGGATGCAATCCATCCATACTTTTTTTTGTTTATACAAAATAACAAATCAACCAAACCGAAAAAATTACAACCAAATAAGAACCTAACTGATAATACCGATATTTATTTCAGTTTATTTGGATCAACTACGATTATATAACATTTCAAATATTAAGAAAATTGTTACACAGTCAATCTCTGACGAAAATTGACGTGGCTGTAACATTTTTAATTTCTTGTAATACACATATTATTTAATCATGAATAATATATTAATTTAACAATGGAAACTTTAAAAAATCATATCCTATGTAAAAAAATGAGCATTTTATAGTACATTCTAGATGTTCAAAATTGAATATAAAAAAGGAAAATGCTTCGTCGATTTCAAGTTCGATCCCATCATCAATTCCCACTGGACGCGTCTAGTTGAGTTTTGCCGAAAAATTATTTTACTTTATGATGCATGTTATTTTCGTTATTATGCATGTTGTTTTTGTTATTGTGCATCTAATAACATGCATAACAGTCAAAATACTTATGATTTATATGTTAAGTTCATTATGTTTTTTGTTCTACTTTTGAATTATTATGTTTTCATTATTATGCATGATATTTTTGTTATTATGCATGTTATTTGTATTATTTTGCATGTTAATTACTTGCATAATAATAAAAACAACATGCATAATAATTAGAACAATTTTTAAAATAAATGCAACTGCATTCGTCCAGTCTGCATCGATGAGCGTAGCGACATTCGTTTTCAATAAAGCGTCAATTATATGCATAATGACAAAAACAACATACATTATAACAAAAATAACATGCAAACTGAACTTAATTGGACCTGTCTAGTTAAAATCGATGAAGAAATTAATGAAGTGATTGATATATCAGCTCCTAAAAAACATATATTTAGCCTACATGAGTCAACTGAAATATTTTCAAAGCCAAGTTGGATTCGAATTAAATTTGCTGTCCTGAACCCAAATCCATGTACACATGCTGTACAGATCCAATACAGACACATACAGTTATACTCCATTCATGTATCTTACTATCTTATCTTCCCGTAAGTTCGTAACGTCGCTTTCCACACTATCCAGTACTAGGAGCTGTTGATTTTGCATAGGATGCCTCATGCCTCTCGCCACCTAAACAGGCGGGAGATTTATTTTATCAAGTTCGTTGATTGTGACATTGTGACATGAATCGTAGATATTTATCCATATTTGCATGGAAATTACTAATAACTCCAATTGTAGATATTTACTCATATTTGCGTGGAAATTACTAGTAACTACAATTGTAGATATTTACTTATATTCGCTTGAAAATTACTAGTAAGTACTCTAATGTATTAATAACACACAAGATTTTTATGAAAAAAGAATTTTCAAATTTATTTTTTGAATTATTATTGGTAATGATTCGCAGAGACTTATCACAAGCTGAGTTAAACCATTGAACAACAACGACCGTTGGTTTATCGACGTCGATGATCCAACCAACCAGCGGAAACGGGGTAAACTGTAGGACCCCTCCAGTCAATTATTATATTATATTATCTTACAAATAAATAAAATTGATATCAGATCTAGTTCTCTCTCCGAGTCTCCGCTGACCACCCTCCTCTCTTTCTCCCTCTCCCTCCCCTTAATAGAGGCATCTCCTATCCCAAATCAAGTAATCTTTCTAAATTCAATTTAGTCGTAGTGGTCTTTTGTTAATTTCGATTTGTATTTGAGCATCAATACTTTTAATTAATTGGTTTTCTGTTGTTGCTGTTCATACTAATATTTTTTTGGGATTTTCTAAGACATTCCTATTTCGATCGATATAGAAATAAATTAGCATTGGATGTCGTGTTAACTATTTTTAAATTTGTCATAATAAACCAAAGCTATATGAAAGTGTATAACGGTGAAGAACACCGTAACAAACTTTACATGTATACATGGTAGCAATCCCTTTTTATCTGGAAAATGTCGAGATTAGAATCGGAGAATAGAAGGATCATTTCAAGATTAGATTAGGAGATTTCTGTTTACTTATTAAAGGAGCTTGGAATATTTCAGGAATTTTACTTTCTGTTAATTAAGCTAAATAAAGCTCGTTAGTGAGGTGTGCTAGCAGTCGATTTTGCTTCAAATTTTGAGCTAATTAGTTGGTCTATTTCAATATTCCTATGCGATGGCTTATTTTGTTACTTTGGTAGTTGAGATTTATATATTTCTTTGAAGGGTGTGCAGTTGGACCCTACAGTTCATGAATAAAAGCAACGGAAATTCTTCAGAGGTAAGCAAATTAGTAATCCTTTCCAAGACAATTAGTAGATTTCTATTTTCTTTTGATCTTACTAAGAAGAGGTTATGGGGGAAACATTTCACTTAGCAACTATTGCAAAATGCAATACGGCCGGTACCAGTACTGACTTGTGTTTTTATCGTTACCTTAAAAAGCTAAACCGTATCTCCTATCATGATAATGGTTAATTATTTTTTTTTGTTAAATAAACTATATGCTTATGTATGACTTTATCAAATTGAAAAATGCCATATAAATTAAGTAGAAGAAGTATGCTATCGACATATAACTCGGTATGTTGGTACTTGACCAAACTAAAGTGCTACTGCCATGATTGTTGGGACAAATTGGAACGTCTGCAAAAGAAGAATAGTTAATGAGCTATTAGCAAATGAAAGCAATCATTATTGATGGTGTAACATCTGAATGCTGCTTGTGGAAATTTTTATGCTTTGTAATATTCTCATATGCAGATCAGAATTTACTTGAATGCATCCTCCAATTAAAGAAGAGTAGAAGGCAGATAAACGATCAAATTTCAAAATACTTCACCATGTCAATCATCCATCAGTCCCACTGGTGCTACCAGTGTAGGCAACGTGTACGGCCGCGTGGCCCTGACATGGTGTGCCCAAACTGTGAATCGGGCTTCATACTTGAGCTGGACGGCATTGACTCTCTTATGGGCCATTTTGATGGTGCTGGTATGGATCCTGATCTCCACCTCGATCCAAGATTAGGCCTGATGGAGGCCATCTCCTCAATGATGCGCCAGGGGGCCATGATCGGTATTTCACATGAGACTGATCTTAGAACCCGACCAAGGTTCTTCTCAGAATTGGAAATGGAGTTTGGGTCTGGCCCATGGCTCCTCTATCGGGGCCAACTTCCTCGGCACATTCCAGATTCTCAATGGATGCGACGAGCAAATATATCTGATTATTTCGTGGGGCCTGGGTTGGATGACCTCATTGAACAGCTATCGCCAAGTGACAGGCGCGGCCCACCCCCGGCCTCAGAATCTTCAATTCAAGCTATGCCAACTTTGAAAATAAATCAGAGGCACTTAAATGGGGACTCGCACTGTCCTGTTTGTAAAGATAAATTTGAACTGGGGACAGAGGCAAGAGAGATGCCGTGTAAACATATGTACCATTCGGAATGTATTGTACCTTGGCTAGAACAGCACAACTCGTGCCCAGTCTGCAGGTATGAATTACCTACTCAGGGATTGGTCTCATCAGCCAGCTATTCAAGGACAGAAGGTAATGGAAGGAGCAATAGTAGCAGCAGCAGAACAAGGCGTAGGAATATGTTATCTTTCCTGTGGCCTTTCCGTTCGTCGAGATCAAGTAGGTCTTAAATTTGATGGTATGATGAAGTGGCATGTTTCGTTTCCTTGTAGTTTTCTCAAAGTAATTTCCTTTTTGGTTCAGCTCCTGTTTTCAGCTAATTAAAGGTGGTAGTTCTCTATAAATGATGCATAAAATTACTGTTGATATAAAGGTGTTGGTGTAGCTTCTTGGCAGGTTGCTTTATGCTTTAATAAAATTCTCTAGTTACGGATGTTTCAGATTTCATATTTTCAGAAAATATTTGTATTATCTTGCCTTTAAGTTTTTGTAACTAACAACATAATGCTAACATCAGTTTATTCCCATGATGGGGTGAGGCAAAATCTTGGGGGCATAATTTTTACAATTATTTTGAATTACAAATATATTATGTGATATTTTTCTGAAAACAAGTATTATGCCATTATTTTTTAGCTCTTTTGGGATAGGGTTCACACCTGTGTAATAAAATAAGAATCTAATTGTCTGCTTCAGAGACGAGTTAGCAGGATATGATGACTTGCAAAGGATGTCGGATTTAGCTCCGACAAATATAATATTCCAGAGGAGTTGCAGTCTTTTTGCATCAATCATGACTCGTAAGTTTATGTAGCAAAGACATGCATGACTGATGCTGCGCCAGTAAAGGTCAGATTTGATCAGGATTGGCTCACAAGATCTGAAACTCACTGGGACAATCCAACCTGAAATTGAACCTCGTAGTCATATGACATTGTAGTGACAGTAAATTAGTAAAGTGTGAATTGTTTTATACATTATCTTTTGTTTTCCAAATTTCCAAGCCATTCCTTAGCAGGAACAAAATAGGCTATGAGTAGGTAATTTTGCCTCATGTTAAAGTTAATTTAGAAGATGCTCAGTTATACCTGATTGCCTCCTTTACATCCTTTGAATAGGTTGTCTTTGATGGTTTGGTTTAACGAGCACATGGAGTACCCCTGTGGCATGTGTATGTTAAATTAAAGCAGGTAGCACTCAAACATTTCGCAATTTCTTATGGCTCAACTCCAAAGAGTCGGGATCAAACCAAACCAAATTAAAATGGGTAATTTTTTTTTTAAATCGCTAAATTTTACGTCAAATTTGTTTTTTACCATCGGACTGATATGTATATTTATATTTTTTTTTTTGAGGAAAGTAGACTTTGCCTACTTAGAAAATTTTATTAAAAAGACTGAAAAATATTTACAGATATTACAATGTAAATGATGATATGAAATTAGGTTCAGTACATTGTATAATTATTCCCTAACAGAATGTGGTCCACCTAGCCTTCTCCTGGGTTATTTCCAGGCATAGAAGATTCCATGGTCTAGCTTTGGCCGCAAATCGTCGACGGTTTCGTTCCTTCTATATGCTCCAGATCGTAGCGCAAAAAGTTGAATCCAGAGATCTTGTTCTGTCTTCGTTAAAAGTTTTGTCTGTTAGAGATCCAAAAGACGTCTAAATCGCCGGTGGTGTTCGCAGAGGTTCCGGGGGCTATGCAGTTCCAAATACTAGAAGAGAAGGGACATGATCTAACCATGTGATGCATTGACTCCATAGTCCCGTCTTGACAAAGGATGCAGTTTTCGTTGGATACGTTTTGTCTTTTTAGTAAGTTGTCCATTGTTAGCAATTTGTTGCGGAGGGTGATCCAAGTAAAAATCTTTACTTTGAGCGGTGCCTTTACCCTCCATATGTATTTCGCCAGTGGCGAGATGATCCCTGGATTGATGAGGAATCGATATGCCGAATTGGATGAGAAGTTACCTGATTCTGTCCAATTCCAGGTTATAGTTCCGTCTTCCCTTGTGCTTGTTGATGATGCCAAGAGGGGAATCATGTATAATAGGTCCCTAAGGAAGAAGGATGGTATTGTTGCGATGTCCTCGTGTTCCATATGATTCTGTCCAATTTCACAGGTTATAGTTTCGTCTTCCCTTGTGCTTGTTGATGATGCCAAGAGGGGAATCATGTATAATAGGTCCCTAAGGAAGAAGGATGGTATTGTTGCATAGTGGGAATTAATGAAATTTGCAAAGATGGAGGGTTGGTTGGACTCGATTTTCCATAGCCATTTAAGCACCAGTGCGGTGTTTAAGGTATTGATGTCTAACACCCCCAGCCCTCCGTGCTTCTTAGGGAGGCATATCGTTTGCCAATTGACTAGGCATGTCCCCCTAGCAGGTGAATTGTTCCATTTCCAGAAAAATCGCATCTTTGTCCTTTCGATTTCGCTCGTTAACCAACTTGGAAGTTTAAATGCTTGCATGAAGTGTAATAGAATTGAATTCATCACCGAGTTGATTAAAGTGAGCCTACCCCCTGTATATTTATATTTAGTCACTCTGTTAGTTTTTTCCCATTCAAAACTAACAGTAGTTCACGTACACTTTTATGTAGATTTTGGAAGTATACTAATTCAAGATATCAATTATTTCTCTCTATTTCTCCTTCATTTACAAAACATCAGAACTTCCATGTATTTTAAAATGGTTGCTTCATAATTGTTTACAAAAAGAAAAAAAAGCTACACAAAAATAGTGTAGTGTCTCACTAAGTAGAAAAGTAAACTTGTATTTAATGCAATAATTTATTAAATCTCAAGCAGTTTTCTTGAAAAACATATCTATAATGGATAATATAATATGTGCTACGAGATAATTCATTCTACAAAACTTCAAAAAAAAGAAGATTTAATTCTCAAAATTGACTTAGAAAAAATCTATGATAGGATAAATTGATTTTTTCTGTTTGAGATGCTAGAGAGGAGAGGATTTTCAATTAAATAGATATAATGGATCAGGTCATTATTGAGTGGTGGAGAAATGTGTACCAATATAAATGATGTGCCATTAAATTATTTTGAAATTAGAAGAGGAATGAAGCAAGGAGATCCTCTCTCCCTCGTTGTTCAATTTGACGGTGACTGATACTCTAAATAATTTGATAAAAAAATAAGGAAAGTAGGGCTAATTAGAGGTCTAGGTCCAGTGTTAAATGAGGAATTTCAAATTACCAATTTATTATATGTTGATGATACTATAATAATTTGTACATCAAATGAGAATGTGCTCAACACAATCAAATGGATCTTTATAGGATATAAAGCCTTGACAGGTATGAAAGTGAATTTTCATAAAGTGAGGCATATCCAATTAACTTGTTTGAGGATAAAGAAAATAGATTACCTGGTATCTCTAGATGCAATATTCATAACTGGCCCATTATGTATTTGGAAGTTCCAATTCATTGGAAAGGCATCAGATATGATGACTCGGAAGGAGTAATTGAAAGATTTCAGAAGAGATTACAAAAATGTAAATGAGCACTTTTATCAAAGGAGGGTAAAATTATTCTCATTAATAGCATACTTCTTTATGCATTTATCTTATGAGCTTCATATAATGTTAGTGAAAGTAAGAGAAAAAATAGATAATATTAGGAGGTCATTTATGTGAAATGCTGGTGAAAATAAAAGCCTTCATCTATACAATTGGAAGATGATTTGTAGTCCAAAAACCATGGGTGAGATAGGTATCCCGACTTTGAGAGACTTAAACATATCCTTGATTTATAAATGGACATGGAGACTAAAAGATCCTCATTGTGAGGGGTGGTGGAAATCAATATTGTTGATTAAGTATAGTATAAGCAAAAATAAAGCGAGATGCTCTCTATTCTGAAAAAATATAAAAAAATTTGAACATTTGGTCATGATAAATAGAACTGTGCAAGTAGGGAATAGTAGAGATACATGTTATTTCGAACATGGGTCTAAAAAGGCCTAAAAAGATTGCGGAAGCATTTAACAATTCTGAGTATAATTTTTGGACCTTAATCATCTAGTTAAGTCAAGCGAGCAAGTAATAGATCAATTTCAACAATTCAAACAAGTATGCAAAAGTAGGATAAAAGAGAAAGTAAGAGCAAGAGATTAAGAGAGCAAGAGAACACACTATTTAACGTGGTTTGACGTACAATCGAACTAGGCCTACTCCAAGGGACCCTCAGATCCAAAATACCTTTTAGGACCGATTCCACTAAAATTAATGTTTTACAATAAGGGAGCATATCCTAAAGCCCCAAATCTTTTGCAAGGGGCTATGCCGATCTACATAAGCTAATGGTCTTGATTGACAACACAATTCAAGACAAGAATGAACTACTTGACAACATAATGTAGTTCACCAAACTAAAACAATCTCAAAATGCTCTCACGAATAGACAATTAAAGAATTAGCTATTTCAAAAACTCTATCAGGTGTGGATGTTGAATGAGAAGGTTTTTGTGCTCTTTCTAGTGCTCAATTGAGTGCTTGTAAACTTTGGAAGGATTTTCTTGAAATCTTGATCAGGGTTGCTTCCATTGCCAAATTGGGCAATCCGTTATGAAACCTGTTGTGACGGGTTGGCACATTTCCAGAAATGTCCTTGTCTACATCTTTGGCTAACTTTTGGGTTCATTTCGACAGAAACCCGTTGTGACGGGTGAGGAACCCATTATGAAGAGTTGGCAAACTGTTGTGACGGGTTTGCCTTGCGTTACAACAACGCACGTCTATGCAAAATCCTCCTGCTGCACAATATTCTCAATGTTCTCCTTGGTAACATGTTGTAATGCCTGGCCCATGCGTTGTGATGGGTTAACAACCTGTTGTAACGGGTCTGTCTTGTGTTACAATAACGTAAGCCTCTGTGAGGCTCTGTTTTGCTTGCTCTTGATGTCTTCTTGTTCCTCTTGACTTGTACATTGCATCATCAAATTGTAACTGTATAAACCTGCAACTTACCAAAACTCAATTGTGCAAGGTTAGTACTGATTTGTTTTGCAACTTATCAAACCAATGAAGAGTTTTATCTAAGAATACATTCTTCTGAAAGGATACTTGGTGTGGATTGGTCCCTTTATCAATAGCTTTTGAGTCTTAATTTGATATATGCACCAATCAAGATGTGAAAGTGGATGAAATAACTAATGTAGGTTTAGGGGTAATTCAATTCTGAAGAAACTTGTCTCCAGTTCAAAGAGAATATTTTAATCAAATTATACCCTAATTGCTCCATGATTTCCCCTAAATGGGAGTGTTGACAAAGTTTATTGGCAAGACACAAATAAATCAAAACTTCAGGTGGAACTCATGTATGATTGGTTAGCATTTAGAGGAGAGAGATGTATTGCAATCAAAGAAATATGGAGGTTTAAAATCCCTTTAAAAATTCAATTTTTCTTATGGCTTCTTAGTAAGAGAAGAGTGTTGGTTAACTCAAATTGCAAGAAAGAGGGATTGAGATTGATAGTAAATGTGTTTATTGTGACTGTGAAGAGTCAACTGATCACTTTTTCTTTAATTGTTCCTATCATTTTACTATCTGACAGATAGTGCTTTCATATTGAAATATTAGCTATCCCACAAAACTTGGAACATAAAGAGGCAATCACTTTGATCTGCATAGCTACATTGTGGATAATTTAATTGTCATGGAATGATTGTTGTTTGACAATACAAGACCCTTGACAACCAAAGCATTCAATACAAAACTTAATTCATTGTTGTTGTATTGGACATGTCTCTGGAAGGATAATACTTCTCAGGTGATAAACAAGTGGATTGAGGATACTAACATTGGAGTGTGGCAGCCGGAAGAGACCAGAGGAGATGGCAGGGACCATACCATATGTGCATGATTATTGAGCTCTTATTACTACCTTTTTTCAATGTTTGTTGGGTTAATGAGTAAAGAAGCATTGTGTTATGGTGGCATTCTCTCATTTTATATAGATTTTCGGATATTTTTTTTAGTTTTCAAAGTGAGGAATAAGTGGAAATATAGATAGGGGATATGCATTGGTGTTTAGGATAATAACACCGATGCATTAGAAGTCTTTGATGTATTTTTATTGTGCTAATAAAATAATTCTAGATTGTACCTACTTTAGTCGCAAGCGCATGATCTAGTTGGGTAGGACTTGGGTTGTCGAATTTACAGGGACAACTTGATTTACTAATCCTAAATTAGTTCACTAGTCTAAGCGCTTTAGATTTTGGTTTTCTTTAAGTATTTAAATGGTCAAATTAACTCTTAACAATGGTGGAAATTCTGGATCAAATTCTGATTAAGCAGTCTAGGTCTTATGAGTTTAACTTTTCACTCATTTATTCGCTTATTCACATAATTATGTAATTATGATGTAATGAAGGTCAATGTCACAAAGATCGGTACCGAAAGCAATTTCTTACTTCAGTACCTTGTCTAAATCATTTCTAATGTTGTTTTTCAACAACAAATGAGACGATTCATATTAATCAAACCACGCTATATTAATTCTACGTTAAACATCTGTCGTCTCTTCTTGGTACTTAGAAAGATATAAACATACAGATTTAATAAACTTCTAAATTGCAGTCTTTACTTTCGTTATTCAGTGCTAAACTAGATTATTTCTTCGATTATAAAGCATAAACTATAATCTTGCAATTAATAGTTTAAACCTTTTAGATGTAGAAAATAAAAGCAAGAAATAATTCATAGACATCATAAGCAAATCGATCAAGTCGAGTAAGAACAAATAATTAAGTTCAAATCTACATCCTAAAACCCTAGACGACTTCTACTCATTCATGGCAAAAAAGAGAAAGAAATACAAGATAAATCGATGCAAAACATAATTAAGAAGAGATAAAGGATGATTAGAAAAATCGAGACGAATCTCTTCTCCTAGTTTTCTTCTCCGTCTTCTTCTCTTTCTCTAGATTTTTCCTTCTTCTCCTTAGACTTCTCTCTCTGAATCTCCCAAAAAATATGTTAAAATGAAGTATGAGATCGATATGTTATGTTTTGGGGTTTATTTAAATCAAATTTGAATTCCTCATCAAAGTATGTCCAAGAGACACAAAAAACGTCCAAAAAATACCTAAAAACAGAAAATACACTACAAAAAATAGTGTTGCGACCTGTAATGTGTCAGTTGTGACCTGCCAGAACCCAGAAAAACCTCCCTGGCGCCCTTACACCTCGCAAAAATTTCGGCGACTATACATCCGCCAAAATTTTATTTTTTATTTATAAAAACGGCCAAAAGATATATTAATATTAATATTAATATTCGTCCAAACCTTTTTATATCCTTTTATATAAATCAATTTGAAAAACGACCAAATGATATATATATATATAGATAGCCTAGGGTTCTTCATGGAGCACCAAACTGCTAATGCTACACATCGTATCTCCAATTTGAAAATTCCAACGATCGATCCGAACCGTTGAACATGATCTACATAATTAAAACTACTTGGAGATTGAATTTTATATTTTTTGAATTTTTTTGCTATTTTTTAGAGAGGTATGAAAATCACAACTTTTGTTGGTTTAGAAACCGTTTGATTAGCAATTTTTCTACCTCTTTAAAAAAATAGCAAACAATTTCAAAAAAAATATAAAATTCAAGCTCCAAGTAGATTTAAATATGTAGATCATGTTGAACAGTTCGGATCGGTCGTTGGAATTTTTAATTAGAAATAATGGATGTGGAGCACAAGCGGTTTGGTGCTCCATGGAGCACCCTAGCCTCTCTCTCTCTCTCTCTCTATATATATATATATATATACTAAATTCTGTTGAGCCCGTTTTGTTTGGTATCTTGACCCAAATCAATTATTTAGACCCAAACAATAATCTTGACAATTTAACATTAGCATTAATTGAATTAATCATAATCGGTCCATCAACAATTATAATGAATTCACATTAAATTTCATATGTATTCTTATCCAAAATCTTAGCGACATACGTATTATGCCTTGTATAAATTAATTGCATTTTACGACATAGCTGATGTTACTCCTCGTAACATAGGTGACAATATGAGATATATTAATCATATAACACGTAGTCCAAACTTTATTTATTAGAATTGACGTCTCAATTTCAACAATCTTCCACATGGACAAGTGTGATTCTTTTGAATACACATATATGTGAATCTGTAGATTATTTTAACTTTTCTGTCTTTCTTTTTTATAGTTCTTAACTAATCCGGTCCACCAGTTGTACCAACAAAGGACTGAAGTGGTGTCGCCATATTTTATGCGTGGCCATCCCGACTAAAACCACAATGCCAAATACAAGTTGGATGACTGAATTAGATTCTGGACATATAGTTCGGAAATTACACGAGAGTGTGATTATATATGCCTATTTCCAAATGGGTCATCCTCAATTTTTACTTTAGTGAGGTCAAAACTTTAAATAGAGATATCAATGAGATTTCAGAATATAACTTGCAAATACCATAACTTGTTGCAAATTATATAGAACATATATTTCTCCAAAATCAGACTCCCACATTTTCCACAAACATTGTGGATATGAAATATGTACTTTATATGTTATATCTTTATCTCATTGTTTCATATTCTTTCTTTTATGCTACTAGAAAACTTATTTGAAAAATATTTTCGTCTTATTAAGTTTCTAGTATTATTATGCATGGTTCATTAATTGTCACAACATTACTTGAATGATCTCTATATTTATTTCATTATATGCAGTAAGGTCACATCTTTATGGAATCATGCATTTAATCTTGAAATCAGATTTGATAGGACCTCCAAAAAAACTTTTCCAACATCTGATACGTGAATATTATTCTTTTGTTCGTTATAAATTCTTTAGGATCTCTTATCTGCATTCTAAAAGATCTTATTCTAAATATTTTCTTGATCATGTCGGCATATAACACAATATCCTTATGTGTATATATCAATATGTTTTATGCCTATAAGGCATATAAATACTTAGACTTTATTGCTTTTAAATCGATCAGGAGTATTGATCTTAATCTTTATTTCTTATTCACTAAGACATATCTTATTTCTGTTTTACTCCCACAGAATCTGAATAATCTGATTTATCAAATTTTACTCTAGAACCAATTGAGATCATAGTTTGCTAATATTTTTATTGAGACCCTTAAATGCATAGATATTATTTTCTTTGTGCAACCTATAAACTTAATAAAAAATTCTTAAGTTGCATCTTATAAATTGTTTCGTCTATATTACTATTTCAGAAACAATCATCTCTAATCTCTTTTTAAAACTTTCAACACGATATCATTAGTCCTTTTCTGTGTTGCACGAGTGCGGGTGCGGGTATCGTATTCGATACTGTGCGGGTGCGGAGATACAGAAATTTTAAAAAATCACGGATACAGGTGCGGATATATATGTAATAAAAAAATAACATCATATATTTAAATGCTTGGAATTTATTTAATATAACTAAAATATAATGATAAAGATGACATTATATATAATATTAAATAAGATGTTGCTAAGATTTCGTGTATATATGACTAAAATTGTGCCGATCTCGTGTTAATTCTGATTATATATTATGTAGCGTGTATATATGACTAACTATTTACTTTGTATAATATATGGCATCTAAGGTGAACGAATTGACGCTAATGTTTCATTTGTCTAAGAGACACGTGTCTCTCCATAGTAAAGTGACATATTTATTTAACATATGTATTTATGTAAGGACTCAGGAGTCATGAGACATGAGACGTGTGGAGGATAACCATGAGGAATATGCCAAACGAAAGAGAAAGAAAAAATAATATAATAATGAGATTTAAGAGACAACAGCTGAAAGCCTGCAAACAGTGGGAATTCGACTTGAATACGCACCATAACGCGTCAGACGAGAATTTCGTATCCGAACGTATCGGGTACGGATTCAGATGGAAGACTGATGTATCCGGGTAAGGTAGGTCCTTTTAAATAATCTTTAAGAAAAAAATTTATAACTCAAAACTTATATATGAGAAACTTTTATCGATAAAATTTAACTTTATATTTCTCAACATTACCATTTCAATTTTGTTTTGTTCAAATTTTCATTTGTACCAAAATGGGTTCAATACTTTAATGTAATGAGAAAAATATTCAATTTGTCACTATAAATAGTTTCATCTTTCTGTATATAAGATAACTAGTTTACTTTCGAGAGTACATAACTATTCATCCAGTCATGTTTTATAGAAAAAAACTTGAAAACACGACTATATAGTTGCAATCTTTTATCTTTAGTAAATTTGTTTTTGAGAGTACATAACTATTACTTTAGTCATGTTTTATAGAAAACTTGAAAACACAACTTTATAATTCTAATATTTTCTCTCTAGTAATTTTGGCACTTGTATAATATTTCTTGGAGTATTCTCACAACTAAAAATGAATTATCATTAAACAACACAAAATACCTTATTCCAAATACCCATTGGCTTATAGACAATATCATCGCAAGAAGCAATGCGTCTATTTGGATCTATTTTGGATCTTGTCTGTGTTCTTAATGTATCGTTGAGTATTTAACTTAATCATCATCCAACGACACAAAACAACTTGTTCCAAAACATTCACAGGCTTATAGCCAATATCATTACAAGAAGCAATGCATCTATTTGGGCTTGTTTTGGATCTATATGTGTCATTGTTGAGTGTTTTATTTGAGGTGGAGTTTGTCTATTGATAAAAGACATATTTTCTATATATACTTGTTCAGATGTTGAACAAGATTAGAACTTTGGTCCTAAATCATGTCTTCACTAGTCTTGACATGAAATTAGAATAAAATTAGAGCTTTGGCCCTAGGATTTTATTCTAATTCATGTTTTTCTTTTCGAACAATAGTTAATAGATCTATTAAAATCTAAAATCTTATCTTTATCATATCCCCCCCCCCCCACAAACTCTATACCCTCAAAGAATTTGTGATTTTATATAATGTCTCAATTATCCAGTTTATTGGCTTGTTCATTCACTCGCTGGGTAAGGAGGTTTTCTTTCTTAGCGTTCTTTAGGTTCGTGATAATCTTCAAATACGTCTTTAGTGGGTATTCATACTTGTTCAAATGACAACTTTATTTCTTATGTGCAATTTGTACATCTTTAATACTTTACGATCATTTAAGAGTCTAACTTTATTTAAACATATTTATATACCTTATTTAAATATACATTCAAATAATCTTTATGATTTAATAAGTTGCCTTTAGTAGGTATTTCAAAAAATATATGTTACTTTATGCTGTAGTACTTTAGACTTCTTATCATAGATTTTATTTGTTACTTTAATTGTATCATTATATTTGTCTTTATTGCGAATATGATTCGACAATATAAATGACACAAATTCATTTGAAATATATTTTTTTCTCCAAAAGTCTTAACTTTAATGATGACACCAATATGTATCCATGTCTTTATTAGGTATCAAAATAATACTTTTATCTTTTTCTATTATCCATATTAAATGGACTATAGATATTTTGTATTACATGATATATGTCATTATGTTGGACTCATATTTCATCATTTTGGTTTGTTGGTTTGACAAAATCCATTTGATCAAAACTTGATCATATATTTGACAACTTGATGGTTAATTTTATCCCAAAAAACTTTATTTTTGTATTAAACTTTGCAAAATATACATTAAATAACAGGCTTCACCTTAAAGATGCACTTAAATGATAATAAAAATTATCATGTTTTGAATCGTAAATTTCTATTTCAGATTAAGTAAAACTTAGCACTTTTCTTAACTAGAAAAGGAAATATCATTGTGATATATATATTAAAAAACCTTCCATATTTTATCATTTCAATAAAAATATTGCATATATGATATAACTTAGATATTGTGTTTTCTCAAGATATTCAAGTCTACATAATTCATATAAAATTAAACATTTAATTTTCTTCAAGGATGATACTTTATATCGCATAGATTCAATAATTTAATTTTCCAAATAAACTTGATACCTCATTTGAATCATCTATTATTTTGCAATAATAATACATAAATAACACCTTAAATGTCAAACCAACCTTTAGACTTTTCTGCAGCATACTTGTTATTTTATCAACCATGTCATTTTGCTTTCTTGTTTTATGTAAGTGTTTTGATAAGAATATAGATTATGTATCTTCTTATTCTTAATAAAAAATATGTTTATATATAAATATTACTTTAGCAATTTTGACATTTTCTTTAATGTTGCTCCTTGATTTTTGATTATGGATTCATAACTTTAATGATTTGATCATTTATTTTCCAATTGCTTCTCATTTTATTTCATTCTGAAGCACAACCAAAACTTCAAGTGAAGTGATGATGACCCATATTTGACTTTGCTCAGGTCCAAAGCACAACCAAAACTTCCACCACCTGAAACACAACAGGTCTTGCAACGATTTCCTGAAGTTTTTGCACCTATAACCACTCTACCTCCTCAAAGAGTCATTGACCACCAGATAAATCTCAAACTCAACTCTCAACCTGTAAAGTTGAGACCTTACATACACTCACACTTTCAAAACCTGGAACTTGACAAAATCATGCAGAACTCCTCAATAATGTAGTGATTAGACCCTCTGCTAGCCCTTTTGTCTCACCTGCTCTTTTAGTCAAAAATAAAGATGACAGTTGAGACTTTGTGTTGATTATAAAAGGCTGAATGCCCTTACAATAAAAAACAAGTATCCAATTTCCATCATAGATGATCTCTTAGATGAACTTCATGGTGCAAATTTTTTTTTCTAAAATCGACTTAAGATTTGGCTACCATCAAATAAGGAAGAATGGTGTTGACATTTCAAAACTGCCTTTAGAATACATGAGGGCCATTATAAATATCATGTTATACCTTTTGGCTTGATTAATGCATCATCCACCTTCCAAGAACTCATGAATCAGATGTTCAAGCCCTACCTGAGAAAATTTGTCTTGATTTTCTTTGATAACATCTTGATTTACAACAATAGCCTTGATGCTCACCTAGATCACCTCACCAAAGTGTTGCACCTTTTGAAATCACATGAGCTGAGAGCTAAATTTTCTAAATGTGAATTTGGGATGAAGATTTTGGTGTACTTGGGGCATATCATCTCTAAAAATGGGGTGTCAAGTGACCCTAAAAAGATTGAGACAATGTCTACTTTTGCAAATTCTTCGAAATGTTAGGGAACCAAGGGGTTATTTGGGACTTGCTGGATACTACATAAAGTTCATTCATCATTATGACTCAATTAGCAAATCATTGACAACTTCACTCAAGAAGAATGGGTTTAAGTGGTCTTCTGATGCACAACAAGCTTTTGAGCAACTAAAAATAACCCCGAGTATCGCTCCTATTTGTGCAATGCCAGAATTTTCTAATCTCTTTGTACTTGAAATAGATGCAAGTGACATGGGCATTGGTGTTTTTCTTAATGCAAGATAAGAGACCTATATCTTATCTAAGTAAAGGCATGGGAGTACAAAATATGCATCTCTCTACTTACAAAAAGAGCTGCTAGCCTTACTTACAGTTGTGATTAAGTGAAGGCATTACTTGCAAGATGGACATTTTGTGATCAAAACTGACCACATTAGTCTCAAGCACCATTTAGAGCGGAAATTAACACATACCCTCCAACATAAATGTTTATGCAAACTTTTGGGTTTGGATTATACATTCCAATATAAGAGAAGCTGTGAAAATAGAACAGTTGATGCCTTATTCAGAAGAGTTCCTCTCAGTAAAGCAGATAACCTTCTAGCAATAAGTGAAATTGTTCCTAATTGAATATCATAGATCCAATAGAGCTATCAAGGTGATGATTGGGTCAATGGCATTTTAACCCTTCATCAACAAGGCGAGCCTACTGGAGAAGGTGTAATAATGCATAAGGGCATCATCAGGAAACATGATAGAATTTATGTGGGAACTAAGGAAGGTTAGAGAACTAAAATGATTAAGGCCTTACATGATTCTAGTGTGGGAGGGCACTCAGACATCTTTGGAACTTATCAGAGACTTAAAAAGGTGTTTTATTGGCATAAATTGAAGGAAACATTTTTTACTCATGTTGCTTCTTGTGAAGTGTGCCAAATGGACAAGAGTGAGCATGTGGCCGCTCCTGGACTCTTGCAAGCTATCATTATTCCTGATGGAGCTTGGCAAGTGGTGACAATGGTCATTTCTTGTCTTCCTAAAAGTGAGGGTAAAAATATCATTATGGTGGTTATAGATAAGTTCACGAAGTATTGTCACCTCATTCCACTCAAACACCCCTACCAAGCTAAAGAAATAGCCCAAATCTTCTTGGATAAAATCTATAAATTGCATGGTATGCCCACCAAAATTGTCTCAGATAAAGACCCGATTTTCATCAGCAATCTTTGGAGGGAACTCATGGCACAGTTAAAGGTAAATCTCAATTTCAGTACATCTTATCACCCCCAGATTGATGGGCAGTCTGAGAGATTAAACCAATGTGTTGAGAATTATCTGAGATGTATGGTATTTCAACAACCAACAACTTGGACTAAGTGGCTCTCTTTGACTGAATGATGGTATAACAATAATTTTCACACAACCATCAAAACTTCTCCATTTGAAGATCTATATGGGTATCCTCCACCTGAATTGCCTATGGGTTCTATTCCCAAAAGCAAGAATGCAACAGTTGACTCACTTATGACAACTAGACATAAGGCATTAAAGGACCTTAAAACTCATCTTCAATTCGCACAAGAACGCATGATTAATTTTGCTAACAAGAAAAGGTCTGAGAGACATTTTCAAAAAGGAGATTGGATATATTTGAAGTTGCAACCGTATAGGCAAATTTGAAGCAGAAATTCCAGTTTCAGAAGCCGAGCCCTCGATTTTATGGGCATTTGAGATACTTGAAAAAATTGGACCTGTGATTTACAAATTAAACCTACTTGAAGATTTCATGATTCACCTAATCGTTCATGCTCACAATTGAAGAAGAAAATAGGTGAAGGAAACAAGCTTAGAACAAAATTATCATTGGTTGGACTAGAAGGACACTTAAAAATCGAACCACTCGCTATATTGGATAGGAGAATGGTGAAGAGAAATAATGTTGTTGCCATTGTGATTCTAGTTCAACTGTCAGATCTCCCAGAGGAAGAAGCAACTTGGGAAGATTACCACACTCTCAAAGGACAACTTAATTTGCAATAGCTTGAGGACAAGCTGGCTTTGGAGAAGGAGGCAATGTCAGGAGCTACGATCCAGCTGAGGCTAGTAGCTGTTGATGGGTTAATTCAAACAATGAGCTGCAAGATAAAGAGATGGACTGTAACATATCAATACTTAATGAGCCGATCAAAGACGCTATCAAGTTTGGAGAGAGATAATGTCAGGAGCTGCGCTGCAGCTGGGGATAGTAACCGTTGGCGCGATTAATTCAAACAATGTGTTGTAAGATAAAGAGATGGAGACAACAATATTGCCTAACTGTAGAAGAACATGACGAGGTCGTTGAGGAGAGAGAGAAGAAAGTTTGTTGAGTGTCGGTTGTTGTCTTTAATCAATTTTATCCTTTAAACTTTTACTATTTGCAATTTGATGTAAATTGTAAATGCTATATAAGACAATCGTCTCTTTGTTTTTAGGATATAGAGAGTGAACTCAAAACAACCATTATCAGACTTATTAGCTTTATTCTAGTTGTAATTTGCTGGGAGTTAATTGGAACAAAATTCTTATTAAAATCCAACTTTTATCCTCCTCTTATATTCAGTTTCATCTTCTTTTCTGTTAATGACCAACTAAGGTCATAACACTGTGGGGTCAAATTGCAGCGGCGATCGAGTCGGAGAGGAGGCAGGCGCGGTAATGATTGTTCGAACAGTGGAGAGAAAAGTGGAAATGAAATCCTCTGGAGAGAAATTTTTCTCTCCAGAGAGGAGAGAATGAATATGAGCCGTCGGATTAAGATTCAACGGAGTGACAATTCACGAATGGGCTTGGGCTTGGGCTGGCCTGTGAACTAAAGGAGTAAATAAAATAAATAACGACTGTGATATGAATACATGTTGATACAACAGATGAAATTTTCTAGAATAATATCATTTTCAGTTCACTTTTTCTAATCTCCTTTTATAAGGAGGAGAGATTAGCAAGATCATTAATGGAGCTTAAACCATATGTTAGGAATAGGGTGTTTCTTTTTCCAAAAAAAAAAAGATATATTACAATCCATTCGGTTGTCCTAAATGGGACACGACAACATCATATACAATATTAAGAAAAACAATTACAATTTAAATTACCCTGAATAAAATTGGACGAAATATCAAGCATAACCAATACCTTTTTGACAGATAAAGAAAAACAAGCATGTAAAATAATACTCGATAGACTTCATATCTGCTGTTATTTTTCGGAGAGAAATAGGATTCGATTTTTTCGATCCGACGGTTCGTATTCGATCTCGCAGATAAACTTTATAATGATACAGACTTTGTGCATTACATCAGCACCATCTATTTTAATCGAACGGTTAATATTGAAATAACAGAATACTATTTTTCTTCAAAAATAACAGCAGATAAGACCCCCATATTATATTCAAGTCAACACAGAAACCAAGGGAGTGTTTGGCACCTCCACTATTCCGGAATAGAGCTCTATTCCGGAATTGGAGAGTGCCAAACGGGTTTTCAAAATCATAGAATAGTGGTAAAATAGGCTATTCCGGTATACCACCATATAGATGGAATAGCGGAATACACTGTTCCATATGACTAACTAATCAAATTTATTATATTTTAATATTTCATCATTACTATTATTATTATTATTAATATTATTATTATTATTTATTATTAGTATTATAATATTTCATAATTATTATTATTTTATTATTATTTATGATAATTATTATTATATTATTATATATATTTTATTATTTTTGTTATTTATTATTATTATTATTTATTTAGTATTATAATATTTCATTATTATTATTATTTATTATTACTGTTATTATTATTTATTATTAGTATTATAATATTTAATCATTATTAATATTTTATTCATTATTATTATTTTTATTATTAATTATTACTAGTATTATAATATTTCATCATTATTATTATTATTTTATTATTATTTATGATAATAATTATTATATTATTATTGTTTATTTTTATTATTATTCTTATTTATTATTAGTATTATTATTATTTATTATTAGTATTATAATATTTCATTATAATTATTATTTTATTATTATTTATGATAATTATTATTATATTATTATTTATGATAATTATTATTATATTATTATATATATTTTATTATTCTTGTTATTTATTATTATTATTATTTATTTAGTATTATAATATTTCATAATTATTATTATTATTTATTCATCATTATTTATTATTATTGTTATTATTATTTATTATTAGTATTAAAATATTTCATCATTATTAATATTTTATTCATTATTATTTATTAGTTAATATTATTTATTATTGTTGTTATTTATTATTATTTATTATTAGTATTATAATATTTCATCATTATTATTATTTATGATAATAATTATTATATTATTATTATTTATTTTTATTATTATTCTTACTTATTATTATTTATTATTAGTATTATTATTATTTATTATTAGTATTATAATATTTCATCATTATTATTATTTTATTATTTATGATAATAATTATTATATTATTATTATTATTATTATTTATTTTTATTATTATTATTTATTTTTATTTATTATTAGTAGTATTATTATTATTTTATTAGTATTATAATATTTCATCTTTATTATTATTATTTTATTATTATTATTTTATTATTACTATTATTTTTTTTATCATTATAGTCAATTTTATTATTTTTATTTATTTTGTTAAATAATGCATATTATTGTTAATTTATTATATTATTTAGTTTATTATCGTTATCATTACTATATTATATCATAATCATTATTATTATCATAACTATCAATATTTTTACTATTCCAATTGACACTTGTCAAACGACAATTTTTCTCTTCAGAATAGTCAAGAATACCACTCTTCTACCACTCTTCCAAAATCACACTATTCTATTTTTACTATTCTAATTCCACTATTTTGATGCTATTCTTTGATTTGCCAAACGGACCCCAAGTGAAGAGTATATGATGACGTACTGTAAGCTGGCACCTTGTAACTGTGCCATTAAAAAATAAAAGAACTTGCTTTTTAATCTCCCTGCAGAAAAAGAACTTGCTTCTTTTATTAAAAAAGAAATATAAATAAAAAGAAGGCCGAGAAAAGAAAAAAAATGACATGAACGGGTGATGCAACAAGATCAGATAATAAATCAAGGCACCAGAGTGCTGCAAATAAATCTTTGCACATGGTGTCAGACCTAGCGTATGCTTAGGGCTATCAATGGGTACCCGGTACCATATGCATCAGGTGGGCTATTTTCGCACACATATTCATTCCAAATTTATCTTATTTTTACCATATCTTTATACGTTAAAATTTGACTTACTAATATTCTACGCTTATATGTTAAAATTAACAGATAATGAATGAAAAGAATAATATTTGTATAATTATTATATTTCTAATTTTTATAAATAAAGTATCAAAACTTATTTATTGAATACAAATGTGTCTCTACATAAATATAAAAATATAAATATAAATATACAATTGATTTCAACTCAAACCATTTTATCAAAACAATCAAATTAAAATGCAAATATTTCATCTCTTATCTATTTCTTAAACCAATTTTTTTTTATAATTTACCCTATAGGATAACAGGTACGAAATAGCATTATCCGTACCCTTACTCATTTAATTAATGAAAAATAATTCTTATTCATACCCATACTCAATTATCTAATGAAAATAATTCTTAACCATACCCGTATCAAATACGATATGAGTAGAATAAACGGGTAAAAGAGTATTCTTGGCAGCCCTACGTAAGCTTTCAAGTATATGTATTTATTTTTGTTAACATTTATAATATCATATAGTATCTAATCACAATATGTTAGGATATTTTAGTATATTTGAGATATATCAGAGATATTAGATTATATTGTGTTTTAATTTTTAGTAATTTACTTTTCTAATTTTGTTAGATTTTGTTCTTATATAATGTACTAGTGTAAATTAATCAATTCAATTATTCATAAAACCAAACAGTCTCGTCTTTCTTTACAAGGTATCAGAGCCAATTATGACCAGAACCCAAAACTCTACTATATCTTTGCCTCCACTATTTTGAAACCCTAGGCAGAGATGTCATTATCGTCGACCTCCCCGCCTCCCTAGCCATTGCAATGCCTCTCTGTCATTGCATCTTCTTTGCCTCTTCTCTGTAGTTGCATATGGTTGCATGACACTGTAGGGATTTAAATTGTTTGATCATCTTGTCGTCTCTGCATCACTGTCATCTCGCCTCAGCCCGCCTCAAGTTTGTCTCCACCAGTAACCAAAATCTGAACCCATCTCCACCAGTAACCATATCAGAACCATCTGCACCAGAGACCAGATCCGAATCTGTGACCAGATTCGTGACCATCGCCAGATCCGTTTGTGCTCGTGCCAGACAACCGCCATTTCAGATTTCTGCATCCTAACCACCTAGGGTTACGGTTTTGTTCTGCTCCGCCAGCAAAATACTAACTTGTTAGCTAGCCAGGTTGGCTCTGTGCCTGGGGTTTCGACCAACTTGATCAGGCTCCTTTCAACCGCCAGTTCGCCTGTGCACGATTGCAGATCTGTCGTCTGTGTTTGTGTCACAGCTCCACCTCGGGCCTCAGCCACCCTGTCGTCAGATCAGTTGCGCCGCCACACCAGTCGCCTGTGATTGTGAGTGCAACAAATCTGCCGCGCGACCCACTGCTCCGATCTCTCTGTGGCATCAGCCTATCGACAACTCGGAGGAATCTGACCTTCTCCGCCTCAACCACCGCCTTTCGCTGCCTGCTCAGGACTCCCTCTCTCTCGATCTTAGTCCCTCTCTATTTTTGTTAAAACGACGAAGAGAGAGATCGCTGAAGAAAGAGAAATAAAGGTTTCTCTACCGAATCTGCTGCTCTCAGTCTAATCCGCTAGCCTCTGCCCTTTAATCTGCCCAAATCCGCTAGCCTCTACCCGAATCTTCCTCTCTTTGTTTTCCACATCGCTTGTGCTATTCGTGTTTGATCAATTTGTTAAGGTATACATCTGTTCTACTAAGCCGATACAGTTTCATGACAACAAACCTCATTTGTTTTTCGAGGTTGTGCCATTTGAAATTTTTATGACAACAGTTCTCATCTGTTTCTCGAGGTTGTGTCATCTGTTACCTTCATGGCAGCAATCCTCATCTGTTTCTCGAGACTGTGTCATCTGAAATCTCTATGGTAACAACTCTCATCTGTTTCTGGAGGCTGTCTGTGATACTCGAGGATTGTGCCATCTGATATTTCTGTTACACTGGACTTTCGTTATTAGATTTATGTTGCTCAGGTTCTCAGTGCATGTCTTCTATTCAACAAGATAACACAATCAATTATTCTCTGACAACTGCATTGTTTGCATCGCTGCACTGTCTGTCTCTGCTCGCTGCTAACCTCTACCATATGTTTTCAAACTGAAAATTTGCTCTACCAAAACATCTTGAATTTGAGGGAGGGTGTTAACAACTATAATATCAATTACTATCTAATCAGAATATGTTAGGATATTTTAGTATATTAGAGATATATCAGAGATCTTAGATTATATTATAGATTATATTATGTTTTAATTTTCAGTTATTTATTTTCCTAATTTTGTTAGATTTTGTTCATATATAATATACCTTTTAGTAGTGTAAATTAATCAATTCAATTATTCATAAAACCAAACACTCTCGTCTTTCTTTACAATTTTCCTTTTCTAATTCTAGCACTCAATTCAGCTGCCATTCTGCTTGATCTTGTTATTACTCCTATCAAGCCATTAAGAGAGAAAAAATTAAGAAACCCATCAGACTAGTTAGGCTAATTCTATATAACCATGCAATCATTTAATTAAAATTAAAATACATGATTTGTAAAATCCAAAGTTAGAACAAAGATGCTTAGCATTACTAAGTTTAATTTGCTTACAACTAAGGCACATCCTTCTAGAACTGAGGTAGATACTAATACGGTGACAATAAATATCAACAGCTATATATGACGCATCAGCTTGAATTCACCTCCTTTTTTACTGGCCTTTCATGGTGAAATGTCAGAAGGTTTTTTTGTACTCCTTTTTTGAGCCTGCAGGGTATGAATTTTGTGTATTACAAGCTGTTTGTTGCTCTTCACCTTTGCAACTTTTTGAATGCAGAATTTGGATGAGTAGTTGATAACTTAACATCTAGTTTCAGCTCAAATGACCTAATTAAAATGATAACTACTTTTGGTGAAACCACAACTAGGTGAAGAACAATACATTCAATTATTGTGAACAAGATAAACAGCCAACATGATAACACGACAATATGTGAATCTTCAGCATTAATCGTTGTTTTTTACGGCATAGACTCGGAAGGTTATTTTGTTAATGAGCTGAAAGATGCACTCATCTCGTTCCTTTAGACCATTTTTTGTCAAAAAATCATGCCATCCATTAGTTAACTGTCGGATATGTCCTCTAATAGAGAGTTTTACTGGCCACTTCTTCCCCTTGGAGTTCGTTACAAACATTTTCTGTTCTGACATCAGGCCATTTTCTACACAAAACTTCTTTGGAATAGTCTGCATATAACTTGCAACAATTAACAAACTGCTTTCAGTTCAATAGCTTCTTTTTGAAGATTATGATAGTTCAAAAAAAATGTATTTACCACAGCATTTCTGTATTTGGATATGCTGGAGCGATTGAGTATCTTTTCGAACTGAGGAACTGTGGGCATATCAGGGCTGCTTCTCTGGATATTTTTCTTTCCTTTCAAAATTGACTCTCTCTCTTCTCTGTCTTCCTTCCCAACCAACTGAGCTTTGCCTGAAGCTATTTTCCTTTTTTTACCAGAAGCAACAGGAATCTCTAAAATACAACAACATGGTTTCAGTATATTACCAGGTATGCCCCCAAAAATAATAATAGGGATCAAAGAAAGAACTTACCATCTGATTTTACATCCAATGTCAGATCAACAAAATTAGAAGGCTCCAATTTAAGAGTTGGTGATTTGCAATGTGTTAAAGAATAGTCCTTGAGACAACATGTGGTATCAAACACTTCCACGTTAAAAACCATCTTTCCCTCGTACCGAAATACCACAAAGTACCCTAATCGCAAATCGTGCGCCTTCGCAAATTCAGACAAACCTCTGCTGAAGTATATGCCTTCTTCATTCTGACACACATCTACTCTCCAAAGTTTGGCACTTTGGGTCACAAGGGATGCCTGTTTGGGAACTATTGTCGGTAGATGCTTGTAGAAGTTGGTCGGAATATGCTGCACAACACAACAAAGAATTGAAGAAGTTAAATGGACTAATCTCATGGTGCATCTTTGAATTGATTATTTTTCACCACCACACACACTGTTGCAACTCTCTGCACAACAGAACGAGCACACATGCATATGTATAGAAATAGAGAGAGATGAACCACCTGGTTGGCCAAGGGATCAGGGAATAGAAACTTAAAGAAATAGGGCTTAAGGTTGGAGGTGGAAGAGCTTGTTTTCAGGTGCTTTAATACCTCCATCGCTTGCCTAGTTCGAAAATATTTGGATTTGGAAGACCTCTCTCCTCATCCCTTTGCATAGGATCAAATTTAATGAAATGATGAGCGAGTCGGTTGAATTCTGTATTCCATTCCATATTTCCATCCTCTGCATTTCATTGATAATTGGAGTGGAGTCCCTTTGTTAAAGCTGACAGTTCTGCACGGGTAAATGTGAAAATTAAATTAATCCACTGCTTGTGTAACACGCCTTCAGTTTTAATGTTATGTCAGTATCAGTGTGGCATTTAGAAGAAAAAACAAAAAACTGTACATTTGTACTTCTTTGAATATACAGATAGTTTGTTGCAGCATCCTTGGGTCATTGCATGCAGTCAGGCCTCTAAAACATAATAAACCATCGATTTATCTCTGTGCATCCCAGATTTATCTCTGACATTTGTACTTTTAATGTTATGTTCACCTTTGACAAAAAAATAGTTTTTGAGAAAAAAGGAAAAAAAAACAGCAACTAGAGGTGCAGCTTGATTTTATATATCATGATTTTTTAGAATAGAAAAGTTCATGTTATCTTATAATTAGTATTTTTTTTCTTTTTTTGTTTAATTTGAAAAACTGTGCATTGAAGGAATTAAATACCCATTTATTTTTACCCGTGACGTAAGTAAAGGATCTGAAGTTGCGCCGAATACTAAAAGCCAGTACAAGTACTTTGTATTAATGACAGATTTTTTTTTTTTGACATTTCAAGCCCGTAGGCAATATAAATTATAAAGCATAAAAAGATTACATTGTACATTACATCCATTGAAATATAGGAACCGCTGCTCTTATTTGACAAGAGTAGGATTCTGTTCTTGCAATTCGGATCGTTACATTTGAGATCTAAAATTTATAAAATATGATGTTCCTGCACTTCATATCTGAACGGTCCGTTTCAGATTGGACGGTCATGATCGGAAAGAGCAAGATCCTGCTCTTATAAAAAAGAGCAAGTATTTCATGAAATATCAGTCTCATGCAAAGAAGTATCAAAATAATGAGGCTAGTTTAAGTTGCATAACATAACCCTTCCCAAAATATCATCAGTTTCAAAACAGGCCATAAAACTATAGAACATATTAAAAAACATGAAAAAAGAAGAAAACCCCTGTAAATCACAAAAAGGTTCAGAGCATTGAACGCAGAAATAAACTAATTAGCATGCATTCCAAATAAAATATTTCATCACATTACTTCTCAAGTTATATGATACTATATTTCATGTCTGAGCTCCTCTAGCCTCATTTGCTTTAATGTGCGCTTCCTGGACTGCATACCTCCTTGCAAATCTCAATTTGATTTGCTATCTGGTTCATGTACACCATGCTTTCCTTCACCATTTGCAAAGATCTCCAAGATGGCACTTCCTGTAAATTATGATTGTTAATGATATCAACTAGGTTTTGTGAATCAGAAAATATATGCACCTCTTTCATATATGATAATATTGGTTGCAAATATCTTAGAGCCAAGAGAAGAGCTTTTACTTCAGAACTAAAAGGATCAGCAGCTTGGCCCTTATAAATCCAATAATTACTTAAATTCTCCCATGGTTCATATAATATTCCACATGCCCCTGAGTTTTGTTTCATATCTCAAGATCCATCTATAATTACCAATCAGGCATCCCTTGGATTGAAGGCCTCATTTCTAAAGATAAAAGAACATTTGTCCTTTCATATTAGCCAGGCCAAATTTAAAAAAATGATTTTTCAATTGAGCTCGTAACTCTTCGGCTATTTTGATCAAGATATCACCAAAATTTTCTGATAACAACTCAACTCTAAGCCCAAAATTAGAAGCAAACCAGACAACCCTAGATTTTGGGCACTGAAAAATTGCATGTGGAATTGTTTCTCCACCATTTCCACACCTTTGACAGATAGGTGACAGAGATTGTATTCTTTTATGGCACATCGCTACATTGCAAACTATGGCAGTAGATGCGGATCCTATATTTCTGACTTCACATTGGTTTTAATCATATAATAGAAAAGTTACTGTGAATAGGGATGTCAATTTATTACATTTTTAAGGTTTTGTGTTTCGTTTGCAAACGACGAAAGGTTAAACGCAAAATATTTTAGTTGTGTTCAGCAGGCAAAACTTTTAACACAAATTCTAGGATTTTCGTCGAGTTAAAGCAACGAAAATGTAACAAACTCATTATGTTTCGTTTTAACCGTTTCTTACGTTATGCTTATATAAATTGTATAAAATTATATAAAATCATGCTTATATAAAATTGTATAAAATGATGCATATATAAAATTATATATAATCATATCTATATAAAATTATATAAAATCATATACAATTATGCTTATATAAAAAAATTATACTAATTAAATGACATCTCATCATATTTCTTAAGCGTTCTGCAAAATTTCACAAAGAAATAATTAAATAGATCGATCTTATCGAAGCTAGTACTTAAATATAAACTAATATACATGCATTTTCAGTTCATTAATTGTTGTGCATCTTCGTTTCGTCCTCCTCTTCTAGAATAATTCGTCTCTTCTTCTCTCCTTAAGCTTTATGCACTGTAAGAACTTTATTTATCAATTAAGATACAATTTCTGAAAACACAATAGTAAGAACTTTATTTATTTATTTCAAGTTGGAGTATTTTGGAAGAGTTGGATGAAGATGAAGATGAATTTGTGTATGAATGGAAAGCCTTGGGAATGGAATCGAAGTCCTTGAGGAAGGACTAAGGTTGTATAAGGTTTTACTCCTGACTTCTGAATATTTTTTTTTGTATAGAGTTTACATAAGGTTTTTGTTTGTTTAATGTTATGACTTGTTGTAGTGAAAAAAGTTGAAATGATGTTTGTTTCATGCGGTGAAAAACAGTTAATTTTACTATTATGTACTTATGTTTTGGTTTATTTTGATTTGTTGTAGATGTGACTTTAATGTTGATGTGAGTTAAATGCAACTTTTTTATTTTTCAGAATTTTTTTCCACAATTTTTTGGCTCCGTTATGCACCATTAATAGTTATAAACGTTCAAAAAAATTGCATGTTTTTAATGTCCTCATCGTTAAACTAAATGCAATGTTCAATGCAAGAAAAAATTCTTATGTTTATTTAAAGCGACGTAGGATGCAAGGAAATTCCATTATGCTTTTAAAACACAACGGTTAACGCAAGTTGATATTTACGTCACCGTTTCGTGTGTTTGACACCCCTAACTGTGAATGCGTGTGCCAACAGTAAGATGAACTACTTAGAATGGTCCGAATTTAGTGATGACATGATTGTGTCACTTCAGGCCTCAGGGGCCAGGGCTTAGGCGAATTGAGCAGATCAAAACCCAATTTAGGGGCTACTGATTCACTGGTATCATTTGCTGAGCGGAGGAAATGGGCTGAAAAAAGAGGAAATAAAATTGATGTTAGCAGTGGCAAGTGCGCCGCAAATTTTCTAACAACAGCACAAGTTCATGACTTAGTTTCATATAGGCTGCAACAGATAAAAAGTAGTTACCACTACAGTTTAAATGCAACTGCAAAGATATTTGGTTCACAGAAAAAAGATCACTATTTCTGCAAAATTCAAACGAGACTCCATAATCAGGACTTTTGAAAGTACTAAAGATTTGTATCCTCATAAAAGCCAATATTTTATTCTATCAAATTACGAACATAAAACTTATAGAAAAGCAGCCCCAAAGTAACTAATTAGTAAGTGCCATGATAGCTGTCACTATATCACCATCAGCATCCTTGAGTGCCTTGACAGCTTTAGTCCTAGACACAGACGCCTGAGTCATTACGAGGTCAATGTCCTTTGGCTCGACACCGGTCTCATCGACTTCCTCATCATCCTCCTGGACTGTGGCAAGAGGCTCGGGCTTTTCAAAAATGCGGCTTAGGTCCTGCATCTTGAACTGCTCGGCAGCTTGTGCTTGAAGTTGGGAACTGAGATCCTCTATCTTTGCCTCACCAAAAACTATGTATGTGTCCGAATTTGGGCTCTTAAACACGTCTGGTTTAGAGATGGCAAATAACATCTGCAAGTCAGAGAAGAGGGTCAGGCTGGGAGTACAAAGTACAAACGACAAAGGTAGGAAATGAACTATATAAGAGGGGACAACCTTGCTTCCAGTACATAATATTGAGCTCATTGAGTGAGCATTCTCAATAGCAGATTTCGGATCTAATCAATAGTACATGGATCAACATGCTAAATGCTAGTAAATCATAACGGACTCGTCCCGTACTGGAACATTTAGGGTTTGAGTATAGAGGTATATCTATAACAAGCTAATATGTGTTCTGTAAAAAACCTCTTTCGTATTGTACATCAGTGCTGAACAGACTTACCAGTACAGTACCAGTGATTTGCATGCAACACTCTTATGTCAAATATAATTTGCTCTTAAAACAAAAGCGTAACAGACACACTCAGAATAAAACAATAAAAAAACGAGAGGAACAGGCTAACATTTTTGCTTTTCTTAATGGTCACCCGGTTGACACCAGGAATGGGATTCATACCAAGCTTCAACATGGCTTTGCGGCTCTTCTTCTCACTTCTGCTTTGTTTTGACCTTCCATTGTCATCACCTAGTTCTCCTATACGTATAATATATTACAAATGGAATTTCATAGGAGATTAATAATCACTACAAGGAAAAACGGAAAAGATATCACATATAGGACGGCAATGATCCAGGAGTTTTGTAATGTCAATGATATAACTTGCTATAAGCTAGCTCCACAAATTATTAAATGCACATGAAAGCTCATGGCAGGGCCCTCACAGACATTTAGCAGCAAAGTTTGCCAATGTCAGTATTTTCAACTCTCTAGTAAGCTTTTACATTAACACTAACATGTGAAATTGACAAACCAAAGACCCCAAAAAATGACAAACATGATAGGATAACTTGAGTTCAGAGCTGTATTACTCTGAAGATCAAGGGTTCTAAATAGTTTAACTGTGTTCCGAGTGGTATTGGTGTAGTGCCAAGTCAATTCATGAATTAGCAGTTGATACAAGTACAGTCTTACAGAGGTCAGAAGTACGCCAGTTTCAGTAGCTATGATCTATCTGTTATCTGCTCTATTCTTGGTTGTATTTTCTGACCAGCATTATTTATCTTTCCATATATGTACATTTGTTGAGTACTTCGATTCTTATGACTCTTATAGTGAACTGATGACGTATATATGGATGTTTCAGTTAATGCAAACAGCTAACCAAATCAATATTTGTTTCTTTCCAAAAAGAAACGAAAGCCTTGAGTTCATAGATTGCTCATGGGTTTCTTCAATTCTAACTGGCACATGCCAGTACAGCATCTAATCTATAAAAAGAAAAAAATGAAGACTAACCATTGGCATCGTCTTCTTTGTCATCATCCTCATCGTCTTCTTCGTCATCCACATCATCTTCAACCATAGGTGCTTCGTTCTATAATTAAATGGTAAATGCCTTAATTATCACAATTCTGAAAACAAATCGAAACAGATATCTTAGCTTAAGTTATTATTTTACAACATTCATCTTCGAATAACCAAAATCCGACTTAGGTGGCCGGAGATTTTTAGTTAGGACTAGAGGAAAACAAGTAAATATATTCATAACTCTGTAATGTAATACATAAAATTAATGTCTTTAGATGAATTTAAAGGTTAACGTAAACTCAAATAGCTGATTCTAATATGCTTAACGGATTCCAAGCTAGTTTATTACTCACAATAGAGTTCAACCTTCATAAGATAACATGCATAAATTAATTGATTATCCATTAGCATTTTCCGCTTACAAGTCTATCAATAAATTTGCTCTAATCGAAATAAAGTTTAAGAAGATAGGCGATCAACAAAATCTCTATCCATTCTCAAGTCTCCTATGATTGATGCCTTGACACATCGAAGGACCAAAAATGAATGAAAAACAGAAATAGACTCACGTCGATCTTTTGTTGTTCGATTTGTTGAGCGAGGAGCTCTTCTTGTTGCGTCGGGATCGTCATGCCTGTTCGATCGGATCCGATATAGACTTCTGAGGAGGAGAAGCAAAGAAGAGATGGAGAAAAGGAAACCCTTCAGAAAACCTTCGATGTGGAAACAAGTAGCGCCGGCGCAATAAAACTCGTAAAGAACCATTTCGCTAGCTGGACCAAATTGCCCCTAGGAACGTTTTCAATTTTTTTTAAATTTTGATTATCGCATATTTTGTTCCCGTCTATTTTTTTTCTTATTATTCTTATTTTATTGTATTTTTAATATTTTGTTCCCATCTATTTCTAATATTTCTTTTAATATTTCTTTCTCTCGCAAATGTATTTTTATTGTTTCTTTTTCTTTTTCCACTCGCTATTTCTTTATTATATCTTCTCTTCACTGAGGGTCCGTTTGGCACTCCAAGTAATAGCCTATTATTTGGAATAGATTTGCTATTTCAAAAATTGAAAGTGCCAAACACGATTTAGTATTTTGGAATAGAGTTGATTTTAGCTAATCTGCTATACCACCCATATGGTGGTATAGCCGGTTTAGCAACTGTGGAATAGACTTCGGTTTAGTATTAGTATATTTTAATAGCCGGTTTACTATTATTATTATTCATTAGTGTTATTAATATATTATTATAATATTTATTGTTATTATTATATTATTATTATAATAATTTTATTATATATTTTTATTATAATATATTATTATAATATTAAAATAATAATATTATTATATATATATAATGATATTATTATAATATTATTATTATAATATTATAATAATATAATATTATATTATAATAATATTTTTATAATATAATTATTATATATTATTATAATATTATTATATTTATTATTATTATAATATTATAATAATATAATATTATAATAATATTATAATATTATTATAATATTATTTTTATAATTATATTTATTGTTATTATTATTTTATAATAATATAATAATATTATTATAATAATATTATTTTTATAATATAATTATTATATTATTATATATTATTATAATATGATTATATATTATTATAATATTGCTATAATAATATTATTACATTTTTATAGTGATATTATTATAATATTATTATATTATTATAGTAATATTATATTTATTGTTGTTATTATATTATTATATTTATCGTTATAATATTATTATATTTATTATTATTATAATATTATAATATTTTTATTACAATAATATTATAATAATATAATTATATTATTACAATATTATTATATTATTATATTTATTTTTATTATTATTTTATAATAATATAGTATTTAATAATAAAATATAATTATATTATTATAATAATATAATAATATTATTATAATATAATAATTATAATTATATTATTATAATAATATTATTATATTATTAGTCTTAATATCACCTTTCAACTATTCTATTTCAAATCACAAGTGCCAAACAACATTGAATAGTCTATTTTACCACTCTTCTACCACTCTTCCAAAATCACACTATTCTAACTCTATTCTACTTTTTTAGCTATTCTAATTATATTCCTTGAAATGCCAAACGAACCCTGAGAGATTATTAGAAACGACGAAAAAACTGTCAAAAACAACGATCAATTATTACACACAACAAATAATACGAACATATGTGCAATATATAATATGAACACTTATTTTAGTAATACGAATATCTATTTCAACTAATATGAGCACATTTTCAACTTGAAAATGTTTTGGCGACACCATAATCGATAAAATCATCGACACAAATGGAAGAATCCAGTTGCATTTAATTTGCACATTATTGTAGTTATTATTCACATTATTTATGTAATTATGCATCTAATTGACCGAACGCTTCACTGGAAATGCGTCTCCCGACATGATTTCTCTTTTTCATTTCCCTTGAGTTGTTATCTCCAGTTCTCCTATCGCTTCAACTCAATATGAATAATAATACAGTCAACATGCATAATATGTGGTTATGGTACAATCAAGGTCTTCTCAAAACAAATTGGAAATGTTTTACATGTTAAAATTGTACATCTAAGGAAACTTTCTAAAGAATTGAATTGTGAAATCATTTTTTTCATCAAACAATGTATTTTTTTAGGATTTGGAAACGAAGAAGATGATTGGTGATGGGAGTTTTCAAAATGAACTATATTTTGTGAACCTCTACAAATTTGGTCTCATTTCAAAAACCCAAGACATTGAGGCTTTATGGCATAGAAGAATATGACACCCCTTCGATAAAATTTTAAAATATGCTTTTGATTTTTGAAATTTTGATTGTAGCTGTCGTGAGGTTTGCAAGTTAGCAAAACACACAAGGTTATCTTTTGTATTATCTAATACTAAAAGTAATGAAAATTTTGAAATTATTCATTTTGATGTGTGGAGATCCGCTCCCGTGGAGTCCTATAATGATTTTAAATATTATGTTATATTTATTGATGATTCTTCGCGATTGACTCATTTGTATTTATTAAAAAATAAAAGTGAAGTCCCTACATTGTTTCAAGAATTTTTCAATTTAGTCGAAAATCAGTACAATGCAAAGATTAAGACTTTTAGATCCGGTAATGAAACGGAATTTGTAAATCAAACCATGACAAGTTTTTTTAAAATAAAAAGGAAATTTGGACCAAACTACATGTGTCTACATGCCTCAACAAAATGGTGTTTTCGAAAGAAAAAACCGCCATCTTCTTCATGTAACTAGAGCACTAATGTTTCAATGCAATGTTCCAAAAAAATTTTGGTCGGATGCGGTTCAAACAGCTAATAGATTGCCAAGTATTATATTAAATAAAAAGAGTCCTATAGAGATTATTTACAAAAGAAAGTCAAATCTTAACCACTTAAAAATATTGGGTGTGTATGTTTTGTACATCAAAATAAGAGGGATAAACTAGATCGTACCTCTATCAAAACTACTTTTGTTGGATATTCATCTCAAAAGAATGGGTACAAGTGTTATCATCCTAAAAATAAAAATAAATTATATATTTCTAGAGACGTAACATTTTGTGAAGAACAACCATATTACAACGAAATAAGTGAGGAACTTGATAATAACATAATCAATAATGACTTTATTCTCATCACTATTAACCATTTTCAAAAGCAAATTGTTATAGGAAACGAAGAAGAAGAAGATGAAAATCACTACGAAGAGGTAGATAATAACAACATACAAGAGGAGGAGAATGAATGAGGAGAATAAATTCAATTAAGAAGTTCAACCTGGTCCACTCAACCATTCGCAAGGTTACGCGATTTTATAACCTACAAGGTTCAATATCCTATTGAAAATTTTATTTCATACAAGAATGTGTCAAAATGCTATAGTGCTTTCATTGAATCCATTGAAAAGAAAATGAACCAAATAATTTTGAAGAGGCCAAAAAACACATCATTTGAAACAAGACAATGAAAGAAGAATTGAAAGCACTTGAGAAAAATAATACTTGGATAATTGTTCCTTTACCTAAAAGTAAGAAGCCAGTTGGATGCAAAATGGTTTACAAGATAAAATACAATAGTGTTGAAACCATAGAACGGCACAAAACAAGACTAGTTGTCAAATGTTATACTCAAACATATGATATTGACTATCAAGAAATATTTGCACTCGTTGCAAAAATGAACACCATTAAAATTGTTCTTTCGATAGCAATACAATGGATGGTATTTATATCAAATGAATGTTAAAAATATATTTCTTCAAGAAACACTTGAAGAAAATGTATACATGACTTTACCATCTGATCATGAAAAAGAACAAAATACTAATCTTATTTGTAAGTTAAAAAAATCGATCTACTGACTCAACCAATCCCCTGCTTGTCAATACAAAAGAGGAGGATGAAACAAAAGGGTATACTATTACAGTCAATATAGACGGTTGTGAGATTATAACTGTTCAAGGTACCTTCATTTGAAAATGAAAAATTGAAATCCTATGAGAGAGAAATTTTCACAATCGTATGTTATATCGAATGGAACTTGAAAAATTAGTTCATGTATGGTGCCTATAATCCTATAATCATGTAATATCAATGTTAAAGGCAGGACATGATTTCGCCTCAAATCGTAGTTTAGCTCTCTTCAAGCGCACTGCCTTTTTCGTTCATTTTTATGAGATAATAGCCACGTTGAACCTATTTTTCCAAGAATTATGGACTAAACTGTTTTTAAATTATAATATATACATGTGTCCGTATAACACAAGGAGATGTCAAGTCCTATCTAGTGTAGTGGTAAGACACAAGACTTTCATGGGAGAGGTCTGGGGTTCAAGTCTCGGCAGAGACAATTTTAGAGAGTTTTTTCTAAGTTTGTTTTCTAATTTCTTTGTGGGTGTGTGTGTTGTAAGTCCAGAGGGTATGTTTTCGAATCTCAATTCTTTGTACAATATATCTTCAAGTGTTATTATCAAATTCTTTATGGTCCGCTAAAGATATAATTCCGCTAAATACATTGTCAGCTTGTAATTGTTTAAGGACCATCTCCTTGTGTTATTTTGTTTTTTTGATTACAACACACACAGATTAGTATAATATATTTCATTCAAATATAATTCCGCTAAAGATATTTCGAGATTTGTGTTTTCGAATCTCAATTCTTTGTACAATATATTTTTCGTTCGTTGACATCAGATTCGATTATTTATTCGAACTCTTTATGTAGCCGGTCCCCTCTGCACATGACTTCTCAGTTCTCCCAATCGTTTCTGCTGTCAAAAAATGATTTTCATTTTTTATTTGCGTCTCCATCAGGATGAGGTTCCACAACAGATTAGTGTTTACTTCTATTTTCTCATAAATGTCTTATCTAGCAACAAAATATATCAAGCAATAATTAAGTACTGGATGATATGTTATTTCATAACTATTTTTTTTTCTTTCTTGACAAAATCATATTGAAATATATAAGCTCTTATTGGATAAAGATAAGAGGCTCGTTCAAAATGTGTTATTACTACCTGAAAAAAGGCTCCATTTTATACTCGTTGTTTAAAACATGAGGTATTAATAAAGGTTAGTAACATATTCGAAATTTCATAAAAACATTTTATATCGATTGTTAACAAAAAATATATATAAACATGCATTGGATAATGTGAAAAGTGATTCTGGGGTTTAATACAGGTTGTACAGGAAAACCGATATAAAATATACTATTTAATATCGATTGTTTACAAACAATCGGTATAAAATATAATGATCAATACTGATTGTCTTAATGACAATAACCAATATAAATATTCTCCAATCTCAAGCTTCCAATTCATCTATCAACCAACGACGAAATATATTTCATCTCATCAATCCACACCCTCTCCATTTCACCTCATTAATCCGCACCAAATTCCTCCACACCACCACCTTCCATCGCGCGCACAACAAATTCCCAATTCCTGCTCCATCTCATCAGAGAGATTAATTTTTTTGAAAAACGATAAAAAGAAAAAGGAGGAAGGGAGGCATGCAGAGGGGAGAAGAGAGGCAAGTCCTGACAACCCCCAGTCCGACCAGTCGCATCTTTAACTTTTTTTATTGGTTCCCTAAACTTATTGGTAAACACTTAGGCTCTGATTTTTTTTGTACCTTGCGACTGAACGATTTACTTTGTTGTTTAGAGTTTTGATTACTTGCTTGATTACTGAAAAATCGAATGAATTTCTTACTGGTACTGGTCTCATCTTAAACCATGTTTATTGTTTTAGATGAAAAGAAATACAAAGATGTCTAGTCTCTTGAATCCTTTAATTAGATTTTTTTGGATAATTTCATCAACAATTTTTTCAACAACGCTCAACATGTTCAATTTGCTTACATGCGTTAATGAAACATTGAACTCTTAGAACATGTTCAACGAGTTAACAATTAAGAGAATTAATACACTGTGCAGTTGAAAGAAAGAAAATTTACAAATTTTTTATTTTTAATACTTTACAGTTTATACCGGTTGTTATGAGCAAATCAGTATAAAATGATGACATTTAATACCGTTTTTTTATGAACAACCGATATAAAATTCACCCCTTCTATTTCGAGTGTTAGAGAAGACCCAGTATTAAAAGCCTCCATTTAATATCCGTTGATTAAAACTTGTTGTACCATTTCCTTCAATTCTGATTGCTTAACTGGTATAAAAGCAATTTTTCAATCGGTATTAAAGCCTTTATTTCCTGTTGTGTACGGTCATTGCGACACATAATGCATACGTGAGACACGTCACGTAACATTGTAACAAGTTGTGACTAGTCACGACGTGACAAATATTTTTTTTAACTAATATCGTGTTTTCATTTTTTTTTTTGCTATTTAGTATCGGATTGTGAAAAGTTCAAAGTTCAAAGTTCAAAGAAAATGTTATAAATTGTAATAGCTATATTTGACAGTGCATGCGACAATTATTGTAATGAATTTTAGTAGCTATATTTGATAAAAAAAAGTCCAATTGGTCATAATTATGCATGCAGAATAAAATACAATGATTACAATTCATAACAACTTTTTTTGAAAAATGTTTCACAATTCAACATATAACAAATACTGACAAAATTTTGAGAAATCAGGTTTATATCAAGATCAGATTGTGACTGCTCAGCCGGATTCTAATCCTATTCAACTGTTGTGCATGCTAATGAGATATTTTCTTATTTTGAAAAAAAAAATGCAAATTTGTTTCGGATTTATTACTTTTTATTTTTCTTTGCCAATAAAAAAACTCTCATGTAAAATTTAACAATCGTCAAACACTTCAACTTAATTACATAATTAAATTGAGAAAAGTGAAAATACATACATTACAAAAAAAAAATGATAAAAAGAAGATCAAGGGTAACGAACTGATAGAAAAAGAGTATCTGACAACAGCAAAAGAGTAAATCACTGTATATTACCAGAAAATCATGCTTTTGGGGAGAATGTCATGGAACATGACATATTTATTATCTATTTTTATAACCAGTGGTATCGTTAACAACATCTATTCAGTGAATTGAACCTTTCCATGATATTTTGAAAGCAGCACATCATGTACCAACTTCTGAAAACTGATCAATGAGGCCCCACCTTTTTGGGTCGCCATTGCTGCACTTTCCTTCCATTGCATTGCTCTCTCCTTCATCATCTTCCCCTTTTCTCCCCCCATTATCTCTCTTATCTGTACTTCCACCTCAACTCGTTTAACATTGCTATCAATCTCCATTCCTATCCCCCATTCAGTGCATGCAAACCGGCAATTCGTCTGTTGTTCTGCGAAGAAAGGCCAGCTAATCACTGGCACACCAACTGATATAGTCTCTAAAGTCGAGTTCCATCCGCTATGCGTAAGAAAAGCCCCGATGGCCGGGTGTCTTAAAACCTCCTCTTGCGGGCACCAGCTTGCTAACAATCCTCTCTCTTTTGTTTCTTCTAAAAATTCTTCTGGTAAAACTGCAGTCTCTCCCTGAACTATATCAGGCCTAATTATCCACAAAAACTCGTATCCGCTATTCGCCAACCCCCATGCGAACTCTACCAATTGTTGGTTGGTCATGACCGTTATGCTACCAAAGTTGACGTACACAATCGACCCTGCCTTCTTTCCATCAAGCCAATCTAGACAACCAGATTGTAACTTCCAAAGGTTTGATCCAAGCGACTTGAGCGAGCTCTCCTTTATTTGGTGTGAAAGCTTCGCGACAGGTCCGATGTTGTATATGGAAGGCAGCAATATTGTTGCAAGTTGGTCTAAAACTGGCCCTTCAAATTCATAAAAAGTATTAATTGCAATGGCTGATGCCTCGGATGCCCGATCTATTATGTATCGGATATACCTGAGCATAACAAAATTTGGGTCAGTTGTACGGATGAAGCTTGGAAAGTCTTTCAACCTCATGTTCTCAAATCCTGGCACGAAGTCGACTGGCATGTCGAGGTATCCATTGTTTAGCTGATCCATATCTGTAACAAAGGACAGAAAGAAATAATAACCTTCAGAATGATTCATGAGTGAATTGTTAAATGTTTAATTAATTAATAAGGAGGGACCAACTTAATTAATTATAGAACGTGTTTCCATTAATGCTCAATGTGCAATACTGCAAAATTGAGGAGCATATATAACAGAAAAATTGAAATCTAGATGTCAAATATAGTCCATTTAGAAGGTAGATCTTAGAAATATATTGTATATATGTATTTATCACTCTTCTGAGTTGTTAAGGGTTTTTATTACAAAAGTATTAAACTGATTTGAAATCTGAATTTTGATTTTCTCATCGTTACTTACGACGATGAACCATTATTATAGTATATATATCAATACTAGAATTTAGATAGTCAATTATATGAGGGCTTCCTTAATCTGACATTCATATTATATTTCAAATGTTTTCTTTGCGGAAACCAGAACAAATTGTGGTATTATATATCACCATCGATCTGGCACCATAATTGTGTTTAATTATTTATTATTTATTTTGATTTGCTAGTTAATTTGTACATTATCAGTCAGTCATTGATATGGGAAGTTCAGTGTATATTATACCTTTCAAAGGAACGAGACCTTTCTCAATTAGCGTTTGGTAATGGATGTAACCCAGTAAACCACAAGCACTGGCTGTCCATAGCAACGCACATGGAATCCCCATCTCCTTTGCTGCTTCAATGGCAAAACTCATGGTGAAATCTGCGAATACACATGTCACTTTCGGAATGACTGAATCCGATTCGTTGAGCTTATGAAGGAGATCCCTGAAGTAGGGGAGGCTCCTTTTGACCATGATGGATTCGCAAATAGATGGTATGTCTTGAGTCACATCTTCGTCTGAGAAAGGAAGCCCATCAGGTATCGTCGTGAACTGGAAGTCGAGAAGGCCGGTAAGACTGTCAGGACCTGGAAATTAAATATATTTACTAAAGAGTTGATAAATCAAATAGTACTGTTCAATCAATTTAGCAACCTCAAACGACTGTATTCTAGTAAAACAAACATACCGAGGGAACGAAGGAGGCGGCGGTGGTTGTATTCGGTGTTGACGAAGGTGACGTGGAAGCCGGAGGAGTGAAGCAGCTTGGCAATTGTTAGCATGGGTGTAATGTGGCCTTGTGCAGGGTATGGCATGCACACTGCATGGGGCTTGCTCTCACTAGGAATAGAACCCATGATGGTCTAATTATAGTTCTCTTCTCTGTACAGAAAACTGTATCCGCAAGCTATATATGACAGGAATATTACAGGATGCTCTCTCTCTTTCTCAGCTCTGATGGATTTGTAGATTTAGAGCTGAGTCTGGTTCTTTATATATAAATGGCCAGGAGGATTACGTTAACAACACAACAATCAGAAAATATCAAGCATTTGCTGATTTGCTGTCCACAAGATATATCTGAAAGCTAAAGTTTCCACATGCGGATGCGGTTTCAAACATTCTTGGAGAACTTTACAGACGCTGCTTTTGACTAACGACAAATTACCGACTTACCTTTTTGAAAAATAAACTTATCTTGTCAAATAACTACGATGAATAATTATGAATAAAAAAACTACGATGATGAGATGGACAATATTTTTGGAATTTATTATTTTTTTTTGTCTTGGTTGAAGTTTAATTCAAGTTGAATTGCTAAAATTGAACTGGACTAATTGTGGACAAATTATGAACAAATTGTGAACTAATTGTGAACTAATTGAGAAATGTGAAATTAAATGAAAATATGTTCAGACATCACAATTGATCAACGAAGTTCTAACTCTTTATTTTACAGAGAGAGAATTAATTTATTCGCACAAAAAACTTAAGTTATTCAATATAGTGATGAAATTTTTTCATTTAAATTGGATTGTGCACTGTGGTGTTCAGAATCAGGTCCGCATGGTTAGCTTATGGACAAATAGTGAATATTATTCGGTTATAAGATGAATTGGACATGAACTAGATATTAATAGAAAATTATGAGCTTGATTTGGTTATGAACTTCAACTCCTTATCAGCAGACTGAGCTGGACATGGACTGTAACACATCAAGTAGCAGCCCTAATTTAAATCAATTTATATTTGTTTTTTTACCACATGATCTAGTGACTAATATATATACACAATACTAGTAAATTAATTATAAATTCACAAAAAACTTACATAACTTCATGTACCATTTTTGTTAAAATGGAAAAATCAACAATTCGAATTTAATGTTCAAGTTTAAATTTTATAATATATAAAAAATGAGTTTGTAACCATTTATGATACCACAAATATATAATATTGTAATATAAACTGTATTAAGAAAAATGTTAATTTCTACAGTAAAAACACAGTTCATGCTACAGTAAAAGCACTGTTCATCATTTTTAAACGTTTCCTGTCGTACACTGTTCATCATATTTTTAACAAAATTTCTTTTTAAAAAATTTTATTATTACAATACGAAAATTTAAAATTTAATTTTTTCACATGAAGAGCGAGTCGAAATGCTAGTTAATGTCGTGGCAGGAAGCAGTTTATGGATGCATTTTTTATTAACAGAAATTAAATAAAAAAATTTAAAGAAAACTAAAAAATTTCTATGGAAGCTTTTCTATGGAGGCAGTTCTATGAATTGCCTTGATTTTTTTTTTTTTTAAAGTAGAAAAGTACTTGAAAATTGAAATCCTTCTCAAATAAAAAAACCCGGTCTAGAATCAATTCCTTTAAAATTGTAAATGCACGGATTCATAGACTCCGTCTTTGGAAAATCTTTAAATCTTTTAAATACGAATTTAAAGAGATCATGAATCGGATCTTAGATCATGATTTTTGTCTCACAAAAAAAAAGTTACCAATCTTCAGGCAAAAAAAGAGTTGTGAATCTTCGCCTGAGAAAAAATTGCTCAAACAGTCATCGAAAAAAAAAAGAAAAAAGAAAAAATTGCTCAACTAAATAGATGTTTTTTTTAGTGGAAGGAAATAAATGTACATCTTTTCAGATGGAAATAAATGTGCATCTGTATAGACGACTGTGTAAAGTGTAAACCCGCCTAGCCGAAATTTCGGACTTCAGCACATGCATGATGGACCCCGACTACGACTGGTGCCAAAGTGTTTGGCTTCTATATTATTATATTTTGTATATTGATACGTGATCAAGATCGTTCGATTTCGAATTACGGTCAGGTCTTAACGTTCTGGGTAGCGTTTTTACCAGGGGCGGAGCTATATAAGTTCAGGATGAATCAGTTGACCCACTCTGAAAAAAAAATTTAAATTGATCATGTAATTAGAAAAAAATTCTGAAAAATAAACTTATAATTTGAATTTTTTTTTAAATATTCATGATATTGAACCACCATGAAAAAATCAAAATGTTGAACCACCTTGAAAATTTTTCTGGTCTCTGCTTTTTACTATGGGAGTTATTTTTTGTATTGAATTTATTGTAGCGAACAAATATATTTGATATAGTGATATATTTGTTATAATATAGAAAAGACTTTATTATTTTAATATGAAAATTTGCATGTTTTAATATATATACTTGTATGATCTCAAAATAGACATATATATATATTCTAATATATAGATTTGCTATGTCATAATATAGAGATTTTATTATTCTAATACAAAGTTGCATGTTTCAGTATAGAGACTTGTTTGTTATACCTTATTTGTTATAATATAAAATTTTACTTGTTTTATATAAAAATTTGTAGGTTCGAATATATAGACTTATTTTAAAATATTGTGAGAGTCTTGACAGATTTGAAAAAAGCGAGAGATAAATGAAAAGAGAGAAAGGAGGGGCGCTGGTTTGACAGGTTTGGAAGAGAAAAGATAAGTGAGAGATTAGGGTTTAAAAAAAATCCGAACGGGTCTACCTGCCCGTGGATCCGCCCGTGTCCGATCCGTGTTCGATCCGTATCCGTGCCCGGATCCGCCCGGATCCGCGGATTTCGGATCCACAGATCTATCACGGGTCGGGTTGGCCCCAAATCCTCCAAACCCGTCTAAACCCGTGCCCGTGTAGACCCGTGCCCGACTCGTGCCCGACCCGTCCCAAGACCCGCCCGTGCCCGACCCGTGGACCCGACCCGTGGATCCGACCCGTAGATCCGTGCAAAAATTAAAAAAAAATTAAAAAAAATACAAAAAAATTCAAAAAAAAATCAGAAAAATTCGAATATATATATATATATATTAAAATATTGTGCAGTTTTAAATTCAAAAATTCGAAAAAAATTCAAAAAAATAAAAAAATTTCGAAAAAAATTCAAAAATTTGGACGGATCCGACTCAACCCGTCCGGATCCGTGCTCGACCCGTCTGGACCAGCCCGGACCCTACCCGCCCTGGTTTATCATGGATCGGGTTGGAGGTTTTGAGTTCGAACCCGTGCGTACTCGTCCCGTCGTATCCGTGGATCCGCCGTACCCGTAGATCCGTGGATCCGGACGGGTCGGATCGACGGATACCCGACCCGCCTCGTTTTGAGAACCCTATGAGAGATAGAGGTGGCGCAAGAAAAAGAGAACGAAGAAACGAGCGGAAGAGAGGAGATGCGAGGAGCGAGTGAGAGAAGCTAAGCGGCAATTTTTTTTATATCTATAGCAGAAAACGTGTAAAGGAGATAGAAACTAAAAAAATATTATAACCACTCTATAAATAAATAACACGAGGATATTATTTTCTTTTGCATACCAAACAATCATTAACATATTTTATTCTTTCATCATTTTTTATATAGTGTCGCGAACCACATGCCGCGTATATTAATTGTGCATTACCTGCTCCAACAATATTTCACGGTAGCCTTGATGCCACGTGTTCCATTGCATTATATTAGCTGCATGCAAATAATTCCTTCCATTTTGTTTTTGCTATCAGTCAACTGTCAAGAAATTATACTCTGATATGGATGTACACATCAAATCTCAATAAAATATTTTTATTTTACACGTGTGAATTGGTTGTTCTTGAAGACATTGTACGTAGTGCCTTACTCTGTGAATCCGTATCTCTGAAATAAGCTGGAATAATACTGTTGCGCTGTAAATTTGTTGGTACTGTAGCAAAAACACTGTGCAGACATCACTCGACGTTGTAGCAGCAGTTAAAATGCAGGGAATCCACTGCTGACCATTTCAACAGGAGATGTAAATTCCACTTTCGTGCTCGATTTTATCTTTAAAACAAAATGGATGAGTATTTTAATTTGTTGATCATAATTTAATTTGTTGTAAATAAATCTCAGGTATTGTTTTGGGGACTATTGAATTTCAATCTCACATCTTTAATTTTACATAAAAAAAACGTTACGTTTAGTGGTCTCCGTTAGGGTTTTAAAAAAATCCGGGCGGGTCTACCCGCCCGTGGATCCGTCCGTGCCCGTTCCGTGCCCGATTCGTACCCGTGCCCGGATCCGCGGATCCCGGATCCACGGATCTATCACGGGTCGGGTTGGCCCCAAATCCTCCAAATCCGTCTAAATCCGTGCCCGTGTAGACCCGTGCCCGACCCGTCCCAAGACCCGCCCGTGCCCGACCCGTGGACCCGTGGACCCAACCCGTAGATCCGTGCAAAAATTCAAAAAAATACAAAAAAAATTCAAAAAAATTCGGAAAATTAAAAAAAAATCAGAAAAATTCGAAAAAATATATATATTAAAATATTGTGCAGTTTTAAATTCAAAAATTCAAAAAAAATTCAAAAAAATTCAAAAATTTGGACGGATCCGACCCGACCCGCCCGGATCAGTGCCCGACCCGTCTGGACCCGCCCGGACCCTACCCGCCCGGGTTTATCACTGGTCGGGTTGGGGGTTTTGGGTTCGGATCCGTGCATACCCGCCCCGTCGTACCCGTGGATCCGCCGTACCCGTGGATCCGTGGATCCGTGGATCCGGACGGGTCGGATCCACGGGTACCCGACCCGCCCCGTTTTGAGAACCCTAGTCTCCGTGATGCTGATGTTATCTTTTTTAAGTAAAAGTGGTGATCAACTCTTCAAATTTTATTATAAGATGATTATATAAACGTAATTTTTTAAAATTATAGAAAAAAATGAAAGAAGAATATACGAGACAGAAAACACGAAATAAAATCTAAAATTTGAGAATACCTTTTTTAATCATGATCAGACTTCCAAAACATCCTTCATACATCGATGTTGATCTTGTATCACAATTTCTCTTCAAAGATGAGGGTCAAGTTCACAAATTTTACTATGAATCACAAAATCAACTACAATATACATGCATTCAGTTTTGTATCCACATGTGGGTGAATATTGGCACAATTCAGACCTCCGACTCTTTTCGCGAACCATCCCGTTCATTTGTGCTTGTAGAAGCCTGCACATCCCATGGCCACGCTGGATCTCAGAGGAGTCGTTGTTAAACCTCTGAATGTTGTCGTCTCATAGCTACAACTCCATTGGGTGTTGTAGGTCGTGTATCTCATTCGGTTAGAGTTAGAGTTCTAATTACCTCCTCATGGCCACCTTCACGACGTGTTGAAACTCGATACCGCTGTTGTTGCTCATCATTGAGGAGAAATCCATGGGGGTGGAACCGACATGAAGCGGGAGGAGAGAAAAAGATGAGTCGAAACAAGAGGTGGCTACTGAAAGAAACATGCAGTGTGATTTCTCTTTTCTTTTCCTTTATGGCAGTGAGCTTTGAGAGAAAGCAAGATCGAGTCAGGGCGAGTGACGGTCACCGAGAGCGATTCTCTCATTTCTCTTTTTTCGACAATAATTCTCATAATGGCAGAAAAAAATTAAGAAAATATAGAAAAATAAGGGGGAAAGGAATAGGATAGAGGGAGGCGGAAGTTTCGCTTTTTCCGTAGGCCGGCTCCCACCCAAACAATTATTGATGTTACTGGACTAAGAACTTTCTTTGTTTTGTTTGCTGTTGATGTTACTGGGATAATAACCTATTTTAATTATTATCCTAATCGATTTCATATGGAATTCAGACTTGAATTGCTGTATACTTCAATTTGTAACCAGAAAGGTACCAACCAATTTTTAGAAGTTATGATCATGCAATAAAGTATCAACGCAACGGTCCCCTCTTCCTAGGACGAATTGTTTTTTGGACGCTGATAGAGTGTTTCGTATTTTGCCTTTCAGTTTTCCGCTATCACTGACGCGTCGGATCCACGCTTTGACTTTAAGAGAACTTTTTTTTTTTGAGACCTCTCGAGAACAAAACACGAAACACCGTAGTTTTTTCCTTGCTTTTTACGGTCCCAGAGTTCGAAGCAACTTTGCATAGGATTGTCAATAGATATAGATATCTAAACTTCAATTATCCGATTCAATTTTTGTACAAATAATATCGTATATGAATCTAAAAATTATCTAAATTTTATGGACTTTATATATAAATTTGAAAATAATCCGCATTTACTATTGAATTTTTATTGGAACTTTAATGATCCGCATCCAACATTTGTTAGTGATAAAGAAAAATAACAGTATTATATGTTTAGATTTGATTTGAGTTATTTCAAAATGAAAAATAAAAAATTTAGAGCACAATGTTCAATATAAATTATTTTAGTTATACTTATTATTCTTTCAAATATGTTATAATATGAAATAAGTTGTGCAAGTATTTTTTGGAATTTTCGGCGTTTTAATCATAGCATTGAATATGATCCGAATAAAATACGAAAAATCCACATTTGGATTCTCAAAATTTAGTAATTATAGATCCAGATTATAAAATTTTAATGGATTCACCTTTGGATATTGCTAGGATTCAAGCCGATTGACAATTTGACATCATACTTGCAGGAGCAGATTCAGAATTTTCGTTAGGGAAACAAGATTTATAATTTTTTTTATAGGAGGCAAAATACTGCACATTTTTAAATAAACATGATTATTTTACAAAAAAAAATTTGACAAATGTTAAAAATAAATAAGATTATTTTGCAAAAAAAATTCAGAGGAGGCACTCGCCCCTGACTTGTGCTGGCTCCGCCCTGCATACTACAAAATTGGAATGGTGCATATTTGTTTTGTGTGTATAATTGGATTCTTAATAAAATTAAACGCTTCATAACTAGATATCGTCAAAAAGTACTTATCAACGGAGCAAAGGACGAAGATAAATTAAAATCTTTGGAATATATCAAATTTGGTAGTTGCTTCAGTGGGAGAATTAATATCACAGTTCTTTATCAATTTGGTACTCCAGGTCTCCTCCAGCTTGATGAAACTAAAATTGGTTTTAGTTGATGTTAAATACTTCCAGCTTTTATAAGGTCAGTTTTAGTGCATATTTTTATATATATATTGTGATGTCACTCAAATCTAAATGATTTATTGTCACTTTATTCGAGTTTCGAATTAATGACCTCCCACGTAAAAAACATTAATCTTAACATGCCACATAATTTTTTTTAAGGAATAGTAGTGCATTTCAGTTTTAGTGTTTTAATAATAAGGGTGGGATCATTGACAATAAAAAAATTGACAACGTTAACATCGAATTATCAAATAAACTCAAGCAAAAATTTGAAAAAAAAAGAAAAATATAGGCAAAAATTTGGGTACTCCAAAAAATAGGTACACTGAATACTCAATCACATTTGAACCGTTCAATTCATCGAGATTGGTGAAAATTGATTCACTTTAATTTTTGTTAAATTTTCCAAGGAATCACTTTTCACCAATCTCGATGAATTGAACGGTCCAGATGAGATTGAGTACCCAATGTACCCATCTTTTGAAATACCTAAGTTTTTTCCAAAAATATATATAGTCGTGTTTTTTTTTATATTTATAGATCGATTGTATTTTGCGTTTAATGCAATTTTAGAGTTGTTATTGAACTTATAATAATTTGCGTTTGACAATGCTATCAATTTTTTAATTTGATAAGATAGCAACTTTTAAATCGGAAAGTTTTTATTTTAAAATATTCGGCTTCGTGAAAAAATATTGGTATAATGATTTTTATTTGCCCATAATTATCTTAATTTTTTCATTTTTGTCGTAATAAAATGGCACCAAAAAATAATTACAAAGTTCTCGTTTTACGAAATGAGTGTTTTCAAAAATATATTGATAGAATAGGCTAAGAAAAAATAAATATGATATGGACAATTTTTTAATACAAATCAATTATTATTGTTGATCTATCTTATTCAATCAAATTGATTTCACCATCAATAATAATAGTATAATTAAGTTAACTTTTCTTTTAAATTTAAATTAAGTTGACTTCGATTCACAACAAATTAGCCTTTCTAGTACTGTTTTAAAAATAAGATCGGACTACCGAAAAAAACCGGACCTGTAACTCTCTCCGGTTTGATTTGAAATACCGTCTCAGCTGCTGAACCCGTATAAAGCGAGTTAATTGGCCGGTGTTTGGTCAAACCACCGGTTCAGCTTTAAGAAACACGTGTTTTTTTTGTTGGCTCCACTTCCAATTAATAAAGAAAATAAAAAAAGGTAGAGATGACAGCTATACTACTCTAGGTGCGCATGTGTCATGTCTAGTTGTTTACTTATTGTGTTATTTTCACACCTCATAGTTTTTGACTTTTTTCATATTAGAAAAATGTCAGTTATGTCCAATATAAAATTACTTACAATATATTATTGATCATAAAAGCTAATAATCCATTTGTATTTTTTTAAGAGGGATAATGTCTTTTGTTTTTTGTACTTTTATGATATATGATGTCTTCAAATCTACATTAATCATTAAAATCAGTGAATGATTTAGATTTAGTTGTATAAAAAAATGTGCATGATGAATGGTGTGGATTTTGAAGGCAAAATGAAGACACAAAAGTATCGTCATTATATTCATCCTCTTTTTTAAATAACAATTATTAATTATTATTTATTCTATTTTATGTATTATCATCTTACTCAACTTGCAAAAAATTATTTGCAAATAACAAATATATTCTTTCTCCAAATTGCTTTTTACTATGCTACCTATATACTTCATGGTACTTTGCTGCACTGTATCAGATATGTATCCGATACTCAGATACTTTTTAGGATACGTATCCGAAAAGCCATGTGGTGTATTCGTGACGTGGTGTATCGATATTGGTGTATCCAATTAATTTATTCACTTTGACCGACAAGTTCGATCTCTGATACGGCTCGATATATTTCTAAACTTTATGTGACAATTAGGTCTTGTAAAGTCGCAAATAATGCTTGTTATATCGCTAGAAAATAAGTGAAACATGAATGAGATTCGAACCCAAGAAGCCACACTGCTAATTTTTATTAATTTGTTCATTAAATTTTAATATTTTTACTTAATTTTTTAATTAAAATTTAATATATATATATCCGCAGTCGTATGCAAGTATTTTTTAAATCGTCGTATCGTCAAACCCGTATCATATTCGATACGATACCCGTACCAACACTCGTACAACACATGTTTTTTACCTACATGGTACAGAGTATTTTTTCATTTACATTACAAGAATAATTGTGCAGATACATGACCTTTATATTTGATTAATGCAAGTATATTAGAAAAATCAACAATTGAATAGATTGATCTAGCGGTCAAATCAGTAAATCGACAATTCGAAGTCTTATCAGATCGACGTCCGGTCTAGTTTCAAAAACATTGCTTTTCAGATAGAAGAAAAAAAAATAGTGTCAAATCCCATTTAATATAGTTGTAACTTGTAAGACATAAGCTTTTTATTGAAAAAGTCTGAGATTCAAGTCTTAGTAGAGGCTATTTTCAGGAGGGATTTTTCATTTTTGATTTATTTGTAAGTGTGTGTTTTATATCAACGGATAATGAAGAAATAAAAAAAGAAAGAAAATTAGATAGAAATTATTCTTGTTTTCATCAGGTTCGTACATTATGGATAACTAGTAATCGTACCCGTGCCAAGCAACGGGAGACATTATGAACGAAAAAAAATCATTTAAATTATGACTCTCATGTGATGCTTCAACGGTTCGTCTACCATGATCAATGGAATGACACTTCCTCTAAAGATAAAAATATTGGAAGAAATTATTTGCATTTTTTAAATGTTTGATATGAAAGATTTAACTCATTAGTAGTAATTATTGTTTAATGTTGTAACTCATGTGCGATCGAGTAAATATATCTCAACACAAGGCGCACGGCATGTATCATTCCATTTGATGTAATCAACAGGATGTCCATAACACACCTGATCGAGAACATCTACAAAAAAGTTAAGATTAAGATTAATATTTTTATATAGTCTACAACTTTATGAGAACATCTTTTATATGGTCTATAAGATTTGAGTTAAGATTAAGATGTCACAAGTTATATACATGTGAGATGTCTGCCGGATGAGATCATGGTAATGTGATTAATGGATGGCACCGTTGGGTAAAGTGAAAATCTTGGATCGTTTCTAAGAGGAACCAGTTTGGTGCTTTTATCAAATTGAATCATCCATTCATCATTTGTGAGTTTGTGCGTCTCATATCTGAGACCTTCAAATGGTGCACAAAATAAAATAGGACCAAGTTTGAAGCGTTCTATACGATACAAATCACCAACTTTTACGATGGATTGCACGTATGCTCTCATGTCCTCTGGAACCATGACAAATATTTTTTGTCTCTAAAAATTAAGAATGAACAGTTAGAAGATAGGAATCGCACGAAGTTAACTTAATTGAAAAGTGAGCAACAATGCAATCCTAACGAAATTGTCAAGAAGAACTAAGAATAGTCTGTAATCGAAGAAGTAACGAATCTTCAACATGAAGTGTATGCGAATGACGATGATGTCCCACAACCAATGAAGACTGTAGAACCACCCGAAATTGTCCACTCTATAATGCCCAGGTCGCAGAGTCTCCATGTCGCAATGTTTATTGCAAGATATGTTATGTTTATTGTAACATTATTAACTAATATTATTAATATTATATAACATAAACAGGGTACTTCTTAGTTTATACTAATTATTTGATCTTTCAATCTCACACATGTGCTAATTTACTAAACAATTTTATTGAGTTAGCAAAATAACAATAACTCAACATTATTTTTAATTTGTTAATTCTTATTTGAATCACATCATATTTAGATTACCAATACTAACCCAAATAGAATTGTTTAATGCTTCATTTGTCATACGTGATTTGTCATGCGTTGTGTGTAATACGTCATGCGTCATGGGTCGTCATGATTCATGCGTTATGTAAGATTGATGCGTCATGTGCCATGCGGCTTGCGGCATGCGGCATGCGTCATGCTTCTTGGTTCATGCGTCATTCATCGTACGTCATGCGACATGCGTAATGAACAATGCGGCATGCGTAATGCGACATGCGTCATGCAACATGGGTAATTTTTCATGTATTGTGTGTAATACATCATGTGTCATGCGTCATCAAGCGTCATGCGTAATGCGTTATCATGCGTCAAGCGTCATGCATAAAGCGTCATCATGCGTCAAGCATCATACGTGATTTGTCATGCGTTGTGTGTAATACGTCATGCGTCATAGGTCGTCATGCTTCTTGGTTCATGTGTCATCTGTCGTACGTCATACGTCGCCATTGGTCATGCCGTATGCGTCATGCGCATGACGTCATGCGTCATCCGTCATCATGGGTCACGCGTCACGCGTCATGCGGCATGCGTTGTGCATCATGTGGCATGCCTCATGCGACATACGACATGTGTCACAGCGGTTTAGCCCGGGGACGCGCACGTACGTAGCTACTTGATAACTAATACTGGGTACTTAGCCAAATTTGAGAAGGTAATATATTTTCTGGTTGTCAAATTTGCATTAGATTATTTCCTATTTCTTTGAAAGGATTTTCCAGAATTTGATCTCGCTTGATAAGGTTGTTGAAGTTCTCTCTAACGATTGCTTACGCCTCTTATGCGTCACTGCGGTTTAGCCTGGATGAACGCACAAACATAGCTACATGATACATGATACTAAGTACTTAGCCAAATTTGAGAAGTTAACACATATATTTTCTGGTTGCATCAGATTATTTTCGAATCTGTTCTATTGCTTCTACTCGGCTGTTGAGTCGACGTAACGACGCCATGGAGGGTGTTTTCAAGACAGCAATAGAGATGAGAGTAAAATACCTGAAATTGAATGAAAGAATTAACACATTCAATCTAGAGATTCAAACAAATATTTAAAAAATTTGGATAGTAATCCAGATTTATACATACATTGCATAATTTCCAATGCTATATTTAAAAAATCATCAGCAAAATAAAAGATATTATTTACGCAATTCGTATAGTAATATTTCGTAAAATGTACGTTATAAAAAAACAGACAAAAACAACTTAGTTTAAATTCTCCTAACTATGATATAGGTCCCATAAAAATTAGTTCTTGTATCATTTGTAGGTTCCATAAAATTTATAAGACAATAATTTTGAGAAAATACATCAGTCTCAAATATCAATTATATTTTGAAAAATATATGTAAATGCGGATCTTTAAACTTCAAATTAAATGCATGAAAATATAATTAACAAAACAAAATTACAAAGCAGGGTTGAATATTACACCGTTTCATTAATTTCATGATTTGACGCCTAACCAAAATATCAGAAAATAATATATATATATATATATATATATATATATATATATATATATATATATATATATATATATAGAGCATGGCTAAAATAATATGCATAGTACACCACATAACGTACTATGCATATAGATATAGGCCAATAAATTGATATTTAAGTTGCTCAATAAATTCTTCATATGAAAATATTGTAGGAAAACAAATTTCGTGATATAAATTGAGATTTAAGTTGCTCAATAAATTCTTCATATGAAAATATTGTAGGAAATAAAATTTCGTGATTTTTAGAGCTTTCTAGCTATTTTTAAAATATTTTTTAAAAACAGTCCAGATTTAATACTACAAAAGTGTCATTTCTGGGCTGTTTTTAAAAAAATTTAAAAAATAGCAAGAAAGTTCTAAAAATCACGAAATTTTATTTCCTACAAGATTTGGATCTGAAGAATTTATTGAGCAATTTAAATATCAATTTAATGACCAAATTAAATATAAATGGGCGCATAGTACGTTATGGGGGTGTACTATGCATATTATTTTAGCCATTC
>CAXKVX010000632.1:0-97747 GCA_964058865.1 Eleocharis quinqueflora | reverse complement strand
TGATTGATAGAAGAATTCTGGATTACTCGATAAACCAAAATTATTTGAGTAAATATGACGTTTCCATATTTGCATCCCCTTACGCGCTCTCCAACTCAGCAACAATTTTTTTTCAATAATTGATTGTGTTTTATCATGTAGAATAACGACTTCTTGATTACAGTATAAAAACTTCAAGTATTTTTTTAAACTAATTTTTTACTAAGTCTAAAGACTTTATACTTGTACTATAAAAATGTTTTATCCTGTAGTATAACGACTTCTTGATATTTCAATAGACTTGGAGTCTTTGGTAGTATAAAGTTTTTTGTGACTGTAGTATAAAGAATTTGTGGCTTTAATATAATACCTTAATTGATATGTGTTAAAAAGATTGCTGCTTCAAAAGTATATAAACATTTAAGTTAGAGGTATAAAGACTTATAATATTTAATATAAAGACTTTCATGTTAAAATGGAGACTGCCAAATAAAGTATTATGTGTACATTTTCTGAGAAATGAAGACTGCCAAAAGTATAAAGACATCGAATGTTAATTATAAAGACTTCAATGATACAGCATTCATTGCAGTATATAATTAACAAGAAAATTACAAATAAATACTACATTTCTTGAGAAATGAAAACTTGACACTCAATATTTATTATAATGAATCCAGTCCAATAGTACAAAGACTATTACATTTGAGTATAAAGACTATCGTGATGGATAATTCTCGAGCAGATGCTCTGCTCCGCTTCGCTCATGGGGGGCGTGTAAGGGGGGGACAGTTAGTCACTTCCAAATTATTTTTGGCAAGTGTTTTAATAGTAGAAATATTAATGATATAATATAATAATGATAACAATAATAAATTAAAATTTTAATAAATTAATAATAATATATATTATTTTTAAAATAAAAATAATAATAATAATATAGTTTATAATAACAAAATAGTAATAATAATAACTAATAACATAATATTAATAGAGGATGGTTCCAATGCCTACTTTTTTTGTGCCTCATCATGCCCATTAACTAAAAATTTAATTAATTAATTTTTTAAGACATTAAATATCAAAACTAATTGATTGAATATTTCATATATGTCATAATATACTGTATAAAAAAATATTGTAACATTTTAGTTTAATTTCATTGGTCATCTAGAGCTAACAAAATCAACGGTTCAAATCCAATAATTTCATTGGGTGGTGATGACTTGGAACGCATTCAAGCGTTGATTTTGTTAGCTCTAGATGACCATTGAAATTAAACTAAAATGTGACAATATTTTTTATACACATGTATTATCACATATATGAAATATTCAATCAATTAGTTTTGATATTTAAAGTCTTACAAAAATTAATTAATTAATTTTTTAAGTTAATGGGCATGATGAGGCACAAGAAAAGTAGGAATTTGATCCCTTCTCATAATAATAATGATAATATAAGAAAAGGTATAATAATTAAGAATGATATTATTAAAATATAATACAATAATAATAAAGTAACGGTAAAATATAATATAGGAATAATAATAATAATAATTAAGTAAATAAAAGAATAAAATATTATTAATTATTAAATATAGTACAACATAATCAAATAATAATGAAAATTATAGTAATAATATTAATAAAGTATATATATAATATACTAAAATATTATTAATTACAATAATAATAAAACATAATCAAATAATAATGATAAGTATAGTAATAATAATAACAATAATATAAAAATTATTGTAATATGCATTATTTTAAAATAATAAAATAATAATAATTAATTATAATTGTTAATATTATTTTAATAATAAATAGAATATAATAATTATTATTATTATAACAATAATAAAGTATATGTAATATACTAAAATATTATTAATTAAAAATATAATATAATATAATCAAATAATAATGATAATTATAGTAATAATAATAACAATAACATAAAAATTATAATAATATGCATTATTTTAAAATAATAATAATAATATTATTTTAATAATAAAGATAATATAATAATATTAACAATAATAATAAAATATATATAATATACTAAAATATTGTTAATTACATTGCAAATTTCGTTTCTAATTTTGTCATAAAGAATAGTGTATCCAGTATTCCATCTATATGGTGGTATACCAAAATAGCCTTTTCTATTCACTGTTCTATTCTTTCATTTTTGCGTTTGACATTTCTCTTGTGTTGGAATTGAGCTTTATTTCGAAATTCTTTAATATTTCTTGAGTGTCGAATAAACCTGACGAGAAGAACAAATTAGTCATTGAATCATTCGGTGGGATGTGTACTTTTTAGAGGTGGCAAGTCGGGTCGGTCGGGCGGGATCGGGTCGGGTCGGGTCGGGTCGAGTCAGGTCGGGTTAGTTTGACTGTAGACAAAAGTCGGGTTGCGGGTCGAGTCGGGTGAGGTCGCATCGGGTTTTGGGTCGTCAGGGTCGACAACTTTCGGGTCATGGGTCGGGTCGGTTGTCATGTCGGGCTGCGTCGATGATAAAGGCAAATTATGCATGCATTTATCTAGGGTCAAGTGTGTAATTTAAGCCAAGTTTAGGATAGTTTAGAGTCCAACAAATAAGTTTTTATCCCAATAAGAGTTCAAGTCACTACCTTGTAGTGTTTTGATGCAAAAACAGGTATTTGGAGCAAAATGGACAAAATAGATGGATTCAGAGCAAGCTAGGATGCAAGTTGGAGCAATTGGACCACCTGCCAGGTCAATTACAGCCGCAAGGTACATCCTTGCGGCAACAACACAAGTTGCAAACCACTACCAAAGAGCATCAACCATTTCCAACTTAATTGTGGGCGCAAGGTATATCCTTGCGGCTGCAATAACTTATCTTGTCCCCACAATAGAACATGCAAAACGTGGCAGAGAGGTGTTAACTCCAACTCACAGTTATGTTGCGATCGCAATAGAAGTTATTGCCCTTGCAATAGACTTGCGCAGAAGCACAAATTAGCAGTTCTAGTAGTCTGTTTTTAGAATTTTGCTTCCCTTTAAATACTAGTAGTTATTAGACAACAAGACAATTGCTTTTACACGAATTTTAGCCAGTTATAATGGGTTAGAACTTAGAGATTACACAGAAGATGGAAGAAGAAGAAGAAGAAGACATTCCTTGGAGCAAAACCAGGTTGTATATCTCTTTCTCTATTTTTCTTTAGAACTCTATCATGTTTAGCCCCTTAATCATGTCTAGCTAAGTTGTATTAGGATCTGTTAGGATGACTTGAAACTCTTGTTGCAATACTTGTTTGGGTAATGAAATTTCTTATTTGATTCTATGATTTGCTTTCTATTTTATTTGTTGCAATCTCATGAATTGTTATCTTAGGATTTAGTATTAAACCTTGATTATAGAAAGCAAAGCAATTAATTAGCTAAGTATCGAGAAGTGACGCTAATTGATTGTGAACTTTATCTTTATGACTTGCTTGCTATTTTGAATTGTTTAAACTTAAGATTTGATATTTGCAATAGAGATATTGGATATTAGATCTAGATCATAGGAAGTAGGGTAATTAATGAACTAAGTATCGAGATGTGACGTTTGTAATTACGGGTTTACCTAATTATCATAACGAATTGTACTAAGTACCGAAAGGTGAAATATGATGACTTGTATAATTAGGATGGTATTAACTTAATGGATTTTGACTAGTTTAACCAAGTACCGAGAGGTGAAGCCATAACTAATGCAATCATGGTTTAATAGTTATTATTCATATTAATTGATATTAGGAATAATTAATTAGATTTTATCGAATTTCCTCATCTTTTATGCGAATTTGAAATTGATATTATTCATATTAATTGTTAATTAATATTAGGAATAATTATTTGACAAATTGAAGTTATTTTTGAGAAATAAATGCAATAATTTTGGTTAAAAATTCGAAACAGATAATCCAAAAAAGTTTATTTCCAAAACATACATTTTCGTGCTAAATTAAGGTCTATTGCGGCCGCAAGAAATGATATTGCGGCCGCAATACTTCTTAGGAAGGTCTCTGTTTTGGAAAATCAGGAAAATTCCAAGTCCAGGGCTCATTGCGGCCGTAAGAAATGATATTGCGGCCGCAAGGACTTTGAATTTTAGTATTGTTGTGAGCTAAGTACTAAATTGAACTGACAGATGATATATTGCGGTTGTAATGACATTTATTGCGGCCGTAATAACTCTGGGTTGCTGGCTATGAACAAATTGAACTGACAGGGATGATTGCGCCCGCAACAGAGCATGTTTTGCACTGTCTTTCTGGAAAATCCAAAAATTGAATTGATAGGAATATTGTGGCCGTAATGGCTAATGGCTATTTTTGCGGCCGCAAGCAGTCTGAAAATTGGCACAAAACAATTGAATTGACAGGTTAATTGTGCCAATTTTCGAGAAATTTAATTTCTGTTAATTAGGAGTAGTGTAAATTAATTGTAATTTAGGATATATATAATTTACTTATATATAATTACAATTAATTTTGCTACAAAATTAATACTATTTTTAATCTTAATATATATAGAATTTAGCTCTATATCTATAATTAGTATAAAAGCTAATAAAAGTCGAGATAAAATTGCTAAATTCTAAAAGGTTTTGATTAAGATTAAAATATTGTATTCAAGAATATTTAGTAATTTTCTAAATACTAAATATATTTAAAAGTATATGTTTTGAAAAATGTATATATGTGTATTTTATTAACAAATAGAAAAATTGGAAATCTATAATTTAAAGCTCCTATTTAGTTGATAATACAATATATATATATATATATATATATATATATATATATATATATATATATATATATATATATATATATATTATGGACGAATAGCTCCCTTTTAGGATACGTCCTTGGGTGGTACATTGGGTGGTAATCTCGCCTTCAAATATCATTTATCATCGAGGCCTTCTCTTTGTGGCTACCATGGTTCACGCAACCAATCTTATCGCATGTGAAAATGGCCTGGCGGCCTTCTAAATGTTTGTCACTCAACTCGCCCAAATATCTCCAACACCTCTTCCTCCCAATCTTGGTCCACATCACCTATGACAGGTAGTCCGTCCAATGGTAAACCCCATAACATTAAAACATCTTCCATTGTAATAGACATCTCACCAGTTGGAAAATGGAAATAATGTGTTTCTCGTCTCCATCTCTCAGCAACCGCAGTTATGAGGTCACGATCTACCTTGATGTTTCCTAATCGAGCAAGATGATTAAGGTGGAATCTCTCAAGAATTGGGGCAATTCGCTCGTCATACATGAAAGACATGGACCCGGCCTTCGTCTCCATAACAAACGTTGGTTACATTTATAGAAAAAATGTGTTATAATTAAATGAAATTAAAATTACGCAATTGAATAAATGAACAAGATAGCTATATTAACCTCGTCATAGGCTCGGTTGGATGCATGTGCCGGATTAAGAGCTCGTAGTAGAGACCCTACGTAAGAAATCTCACGTGGAGGCGACAAATCGCCTTCACCTCTACCACCCGTTCCGGCTCGGTCTCTACCACCTCTACGACCTCTACCCGTTTCTCTTGCCATGACTATATTAACACATATGTTAAGATATATTTAATTAAGAACTAATTTGTTGGTGAAAATTGGTACGATACCAATTTTGTAACAATTTGGTACCAACATAAAAATCGCAAAATTATTACAACTAATTGGTACCAATTGAACTATTTAATTGTTGCAACTAAAGTTGGTACAAATTCAACATGCTAGACAATAATCAACCATAATAACAATTAAGCACCAATAATTCATAAAAATCTATAATAATCGATAAAATTAACCCTCAATCAATAATAATCTATCACAATCAATAATAATGAATAAATAGTACTAAAAACACCCAATTTCTAGCCACGCAACTACCATGGCTAAATTTTACAAAAATAAATAAAAAATTACCTTTAATTGGAGAGGGAGAGCAAGGAGACGAGAGGGAGAGAAAGCAATAGCAATGGAGAGCAAGGAGAGGAGAGGGAGAGCAAGCTTAAGCAAAAACAATGAAGGAGAAGGAGATGGAGAGATAGGGAGTAGAGGGGTGAAATTGGGGGGAAAATAAGGTTATGGGCGGGTTTGGGGAAGAAAAGAAGATGTGTGGGAGGGTTCTTTTGGGTTTTATAGCTGCAGATACCAAGGGCGCAACTATTACTTGCGCTCCTAAGTACTGGACAAACTGCAAGCTCTTTGGATGCGAGAGAACATCTGTAAACTTTAGGGACGCAAATAATAGTTGCGCCCGTGAGTTAATTCAAAAAATGGTCAACAAGGCGGTTCAAACCCATGCCCTCACTCAAACCCAGCACCTCTAACCAAACCTCCCTGCCACTAGACCATTTGTACTTCTCGAAAATTTTAGGAGATGTTTAATATTAATAGATTCTAAGCTTTTGAAATTTATAGTAATAAGTAATTTAATACTATAATTCTATTATTAATTTTGAAATAATATTAAAAGTATATGTTATAATATTTGTCCTAATATATGTTTAATTAAAATTGTTTAATATTTATAGTAATATATTTAATATTATAAATGATTATTATTTAAAGTAATATGTATATAGTAATATATTAATTAAAATTGTACTAATATATGTTTAATTAAATTATTTTTATATTCAATTTATTATTAATTTGTTTAATAACTACTATATTACAACTTAGCACAGTACTAATTATATTCAATATATTATTAACTCTATTAATACTATTTATGTATATATTTAATGCAGGTAATACTATTTATTAATAATTTATATATTACTTCTATTATTTTCATCCTCTATCCCCGTCCACTTTATTTTTTTTTGTCTTTTTATATTCTTAATTTGTTTTATTCTTTTTTTAATATTTTTCGGTAGTGAGATTAACATCCGAGGTGTTTGTACCAACTCTCCAGTTGTTCATGTTAGCAGTGCAGTTAGAGGTGTTCATATTAATTTCTTTGATACTATTCATACCAACTTCATTGGTGTTTACACTAACTTGATATATGATTATACTAACTTCCGAGGTGTTCATAGCAACTTCACTAGTGTTCATACTAACTTTTCGCGGTGTTCAGAAATGCTATCTGGTTTTCATTTTTTTCTGGTGTTCATACTAATCCAAGTTGTTATACTAACTTTCGTATAATTCATACTAATTTTTCTGTTATTCGAACTATCTGATTTTCATGCTAACTGTGCATGTATCCATACTAACTTTCAAGGTGTTCTTACTAGATTCACATGCTAGTATGAACACATGTTTCAACTAATATAAACACCTTGTCTATTTAATATGCGTCCATTATGTGATAAATATTATTAATTACAGTTTCAAGTGCACTACATTCTTGAAACAACTAGTATGAACATTTGTTTCAACTAATATGAACACATATGTTATTTAGTCTTCACATCTGTTTTATTTAGTCTGCACACCATTCTGTGCAAACAAACTTGAAACAACTACTATGAACACCTTTTATAACTGAGTACTTGTTTTATTTTAGTTCGTACACATGTTTTTATTTAGTCTGCACATTATTATGTGCAAAACAAACTTGAAATAGCTAGTATGAACATATTTTAGAACTAATCGCAACACCTGTTTTATTTAGTCTGCACACTTGTTTTATTTAATCTGCACACTATTTTGCGAAAAGTAGACTTGAAAACAGCTAGTATGAAAACCTTTTACAACTATCTGAACACAAGTTTTATTTAGCCTGCGTTCCATTCTGTAATAAACATTCAGAATAGTATGTAGAGCAGAAACATTCTGAAGAGTGGCGCAGTTCATCTTTTTATTTTTATCCGTATTTGACTCTTTGACTTTTCTTTTAAAAAATTAGTCAAGAGGACGTGAGCTGAAAACATAGACTTTGAGAATGTTAGTCGGATCCATTTGGCAACATACAGTTTGTTATTGTTCATTGAATTACTTAACCTGCTGGAAGCGCTTAATTGAGGGCTAATTGTTGTGATTTAAAGATTAAAGATAAATTAATGAAACTTAACAGCAGACCGTTTGGCCAATGGAGGCAATGCATTCAGACAGTCAGAGGTGTTTATATATTACTTCTATTATTTAATATTTGTAATGCTATTAATACTATTTCAACATATAGATATATTACTTATATTAATTTGTATATTACTAAATACAAATAATTTATATATTAATACTATTTATTACTAATTATGAAAATGTATATAAATACTATAAACTTAGCAAAAAAATTCTCAGCAACACTTGGAGGCGCAACTATTACTTGCACCCTTAAGTGGTAGGGCCCACATCTGAAAAAGTTTCTACAGAATGCCTTAAATTCAACAAAAAAACGAATCTTCACAGGGCGATTAGTTGCGTCCTTAATTCTCTATGCATATTTTAGAATGTCATTGACCCTATATGTTGTTGAACTTTTTGGGTCTTTCACCCTTTATGAAAATTTTCCAATAAAAAGTCATGTGAGATCACGCGGTACAACGAGAAACGAAAAAATAGCAGCGAAAACTGTTGAATTGTTTGGACGACTGAGATCAACTGCACTGAAATTGTATTGCGCGATAGATGATCCGGCTCCAACGAGGTAATGATCCGGCTCCAACGAGGTGGGAGGGAAAGTAACTTTGTTTTAGATTATGGACCACGCTATGTCGCTATCACCAAAAATATTATTTTACATACCGAAAGAACTTTTAATGTATTTTATTTGTTTAACAAGAAAATATGAATAGTAATAAAATGAATATGAAAGTGATTGTTAACTTAAAAACTTTATCATATTAAAAAAAATTCAATGTACGAAAAGAATTTAATATCAATAATGTCACCCTTGAATTATGAGTCTCGCAAGTGCATTGTGACAAAAAATTTGAAGAAAGACATTTTGTATGAACATTTCAAAATAAAGTGCATGATAAAATTGCCCGTTATTTAAACGATTATAAGTTCATAGTTAGAACATAGATAGCTTCACCAAATTTTCACCAGAAGCTTAACGTAACGATAATTAACATATAATAGCGCTACTGGACAATGTCAATGTTACAGCTAAGAGCTAACGATCTGTCGAAGGATTGAATGAAATTGCAGAAATATGCAAACTTTCGTACAAAATAAAAATTATGCGCCAAAATCTCTGACTCTGATTATTCAAAAATTGAATCCTGCGGATTTCTCAGGCTCAAAAGAGTTAATTTAGTTTAACATAAAAGAATGTGGGTTTAAAACCCCAGAGTCAATTTATCATACTAAATACCAGTACACCAACTATTCGGTTTTGGGTATGAGGGTCATAATTTTTGGTCAGAAGACCGTCTCAAGAGAGAGCCTTCTGGACCTCTGAGGTGACTTCTTTTGGAGGCTTCTCAGCATGAAGATTAGCAACCAAACCTTTCTTCGAGTAGTAATCAATCACCTGTAAAGAGAAGTTCTAAAAAATTAAGTACATTGGTATATACCAAATGTATGAATTAATTTATTGGTTACACAGATTTGTGGTGGAGAGCATACAGGTTCTGTTTGTCTGTGGAAGGCTTCAAGCCTTGATTTGAGAACCTCAGCTGTGTCATCTCTCCTTTGCATTAATGGCTCTCCAGTCACCTTTCGAATCAAAAGATACAATAAAAATGTGAATGTGTCTGCTATCAAATAATATAATAACTTTTGTGTCCTGTAATGATAGGAATCGTCATAATATCACTGAAACCCACTAAATAAAATGCATACAAACTTAAATGCTTTAACACTTATATCTAAGGCTAACTCCGCCTATGTTTTACATAGTCAGTTCCAAGCCCGGAAATGATGGTTGTGATAGGCTTGACGAGCTAACATAAAAATTCAGCCAATCTTATGGAAATGAAATCCAAGATGGGTTTCATTTCTAGCCTACCCCAACTTGTTTGGGACAAAAGGCTTTGTTGTTGTTGTAACAATTATATCTAAGGCTCTATACTTATTTGGTTCAAAGATTGGTTGAGCGTGTATCCTCTTGCCTTTTTTCTCTACAGAAATATCAAAGTGATACTTACTAGAGAGGAATACAGGTAAATTTTAGTATTTTACCATGATCACGACATGAATCCACAAAATTTCTTATATAATGAGGAAAGATGTGAAAGGTTTCTCATTTTTCTGCCCCAAACATAAGAAGTTAAAATTGCGAAGTACACTCTACATGTACTAAAGATGTTACAGCTCATAATCATGTTTGATGGGATGGTACTTACAAATAACATCCAGCATTCTCCCAAAGAAGTAATCCCTAAAAAGCAAGCTTTTAAATAGCGGCGATAAAACGGCGATTTAGTGGTTTTAGCGGTTTTTGGAGCTATAACGCAAGATATATTGAAAAATGCGGTTTCAGCGGTTTTTGGCGATATAGCGGTTTTAGCGGCCGATAAAGCGGACATGATTTAGCGTTTTAGCGGTTTTAGTGGTGATATAACTGTTTTTACTGTTTAATTGTTATTTTTTTAGCAGATCAAGTTTTAGGTGACTTTTACATTTTTTCTTTATGCTTCTAAACTACTAATATACTTGCTTATGAATTATTCAATATAGAGCATGGCTAAAATAATATGCATAGTACACCACATTTCGTACTATGCGGTCATTTATATTTAATTTGGTCATTAAATTGATATTTAAGTTGCTCAATAAATTCTTCATATCAAAATCTTGTAGGAAATAAAATTTTGTAATTTTTAGAGCTTTCTTGTTATTTTTTAAAAACATCCCAGAAATGACACTTTTGTAGTATTAAATCTGGACTGTTTTTAAAAAATATTTAAAAAATAGCAAGAAAGCTCTAAAAATCACGAAATTTGATTTCCTACAATATTTTCATATGAAGAATTTATTGAGCAACTTAAATCTCAATTTATTGACCTATATATATATGCATAGTACGAAATGGGGTGTACTATGCATATTATTTTAGCGATGCTCATTCAATATATTATTCTTTGAAAATATATTTTGTGAACAAATTACTATTATATGCTATAATTAAGCATACAAATTATATTAATTATAATTTATACTTAATATCATTTGAAATAAAGTAATATGATATAAATATCGATATGGTAGTTGATAACAAATTATTATTATATGTTATTATTAAGCATAGAAATTATATTAATTATAATTTATACTTAATATCATTTGAAATAAAATAATATGTTATAAATATCTATATGGTAGTTGATACCAAATTACTATTATGTGTTATTATTACGCATATAAATTGTATTAATTATAATTTATACTTAATATCATTTGAAATAAATTTATATGATATAAATATCGATATGGTAGTTTATCGACCGTTTTATCACCGATAAAACGCTAACGCTAAATCACTCCTCCACCGCTAAACCGCGCGAACCACTATTTTAAACCTTGCTAAAAAGATATATACATATTTGCAAGTAACACCCAACGTACATTGGTACAACAATAAAGGAACTTAGACTACCATCAACAATACAGCATGAGCCAAGCAACCTTTTGTTTTGAAGTTACATATTTATATGATTACGAATTAACTAAAAAGCAATTTGGTAAAGGCTAAATATGAAATATTCAGATAGCTTAAGCATTTAACTCCAGAAGCCCTCGTATCAAGCTCCAACACTTCTGTACTATTTGCAATAAATAGAAGGGTTCTTTCTGGTTTGGAATATATATAGGCATAATTTGCAAGAACAAAATCAAAAACACCAAACGGCCGCAACCCACAAGTAAGATGATGCAATGAGAATAGAAAGAGCTCTAGTGTACTTACATCATCAACACCAAGAACCTTGGGAGGGTTAAACTTGTTATGGTAACTTCTACCACTAGCAGCATGGATCCAACGACCTGTGATCCTTTCCTCCAAAATTGCATCATCAATAGCAAAATTGAGCACCTTGTCGATTTTGGCGCCTTGCTTTGCCAACATCTCATCAAGCTACATTACCACACGCTTCGCGAGTTACAAAGCCAAACTAGCCATATCTTAACCATTTCGATTATTTATAGATGCTAATAGAAGGTCATATAAGAAACTTCTGCTGCACCATGCCAGCTTGATATCAGGCATTTTAACACCTAAAGTTGGCATGTTTGCTTCAAACAAGCATCAGCTTATTCATGGAACAGAATTACATTGGAAACAGCAGAATAACATACAAAGATCAATCCAATATTGAACTAATCAGTTCCACAACCAGAGCCTAAATAATTGGTGGAACAACTTTTCTTAAATCAACAAGCACAGCATTTACTACAAGACTTCATGTTTAGCGTCTGAAATAAATAAGTCGCAATTTATTTGTAGGACCAATGAAACACAGGACAGCCAACAACATCAAATAGAAACAGTTTTTAAACGGGTACAATGTCGATCAGTATGTATCCAGAATGAGCCTACGGACTGCTCACTAATATTTAACCACTAACTTTCTAGGTTTACCTTTTGAGCTTGCACAACAGTCCTGGGAAACCCATCAAGAATGAAACCCTTTTGGCATGATGGTTTCTTCATGGCTTCATCAATAATCCCAACAACCAAGTCGTCCGACACAAGCTCCCCCTGAAACAACAAGTAATCCAAAATTAAAATAAAGATAAAAATAGAAAACATGTCCAAGCATGAAATACAATAAGCGTTGGTTCTTCTGATTTGAGGAAATTTACTTTGTTGTTCCCTAAAAAACTATAAATGTCATCTATTAATTAATAGACAAGAAAATTTATGAAGATTCCAAAGCCCCTATTCCTCACCTCCTTTGGATAGAAATAAAAAAAAAAGTTTCACCCCTTCTGCCTAACTTATCCGGAGCGAACTGTAATGTTTCTTACACATACTTCGAATGAAATGGAAAGTTCAGAGGGTATAGCTATCCTTATAGACAAAAAATTATCCTTTACCAGAGCAGTTATGTCCTTATTTTGTATGGAATGTAAGGTGAAGGTAATGTATTACTTTAATGGATAAGACAAATATGTTCAAAACAAACCAAAAGAAACAATTATAAATTGGGTTGTTGCAGAAGTACACAAGCATTTTCCAATTTTTTTGCTTAAAGTAATCGAAACACAGAATTAAATAAAAGGCATAGTAGTTTCCTTCCTAGTTTCTTGTTACAATACTTCATATTTGATCCTTGAGTTTATAATCTGTATTGAACTTTCTTCTAACATTAAAGAAAAGAAAGGAGTACCCTGTCCATTGCCTCCTTAGCTTTAACTCCAAGAGGAGTTTTAGCAGCAACCGCAGCTCTCAGCATATCACCAGTTGCCAAGTGGCAAAGGCAGAACTCGTCCTTGATAAGAGGTGATTGAGTACCCTTTCCAGATCCAGGTGGACCTACAACAAAACAAATTAAGCATTCCATTTAGACTTGAAACTTATCTCTTTTTCAGTTTTTCTTATTTCTGAAACAAATTGAATATGCTGAAAAGAGGACCAATTAGTGTCAATAACTAACTGATACAGGACTTGAGTACAAATACAGAAAAAAGATGGCTGCTTTGAGTTCTTATTTATATTTTATGTGGATAGCACATATTAGAAAGGATCAATCATCTCCTTGTCACCTGCCCTCCCCATCCATCGTCACAAGTGATGTCCTCTTCAATTAAACTTTGGATAACAGTAGATCTAAAGACCTAACAGGGCCAATCATCCTGTAGTGGTGATATTATGAATTATGATACTTACGGAAGGAGCAGAATAGGCAAATTTCTCAATCACCAAGTGTTTCCATAGTAGGTCGCATGCTCTTGTAATTGAGATGTTATACAATGGTCACTAGTTAACTACATACATGTAATGAGATTTGCATTTTATCCTGTCTCTTTGTAAACTATTTCCTTTTTCTTTTGGTTAGTAAAATTTCCCTAAACAAACTGAGCTATTCAACTACTTTACATACAAATACACACCACACTGACACAAATTATACATGATTCATGTGTGTTTCACTTTGTTCTAGAATTTATCAACAAAAAAAACTGAGTATGCATGCAAGAGTGGAAAACAATAGGTTTGGTCAGGTTGCATGCAAATTTGAAGCTTCCCTACTACTATTAAATGCAAACTATCTGAGTCGACCTCAAAAGAAGTACAAGGAAACATCGTTGACCACTCTTAGCTTTTAGTGTTTCTGATATCGGCCAAAAATAGCTCCAATTTGTGTTGATAAGAGGGTTTTGTCGCTGAGTACCATACACACATATTGTCACAGTACACATCAAAAAGAACAACGCAAACCACAGATCTCTGACAAAACAAAAAAGTACCACACCAATCCCCCCATTCACTTCAATCTGGTTTACTACTTCGCTTTTAGCTCAAGTGAAAAACAAAATACTTGCAAAAGGAAATCCCAAAAGAAAATTCCTACCAAAACCAACTCAGATCTCCTCATCTCCCTATAAACCTATGACAACAAACGATCTGATCTAATTCGAAAGAGAGAATGTACCGATAAGAATGAGGCGCTTGTCTGGCTTAGAGGAGCACTTCATACGACGAAGCAGCTCCGTCATCAGCTCCAGCGAAGGCACATCCTCTAGATTGGCCATGCTCTCTTCCTCTCTCCTCTCCTAGCTAGAACTCTCGACAAGAGGTCAAAAACAAATTTAAGGGACGAATTTGTAAAAGAAGAAAAGCGCCGTTTGGGCCCTTGCGTTATTACCAAGGCCGAGGTAGCGGTATGTTATTCTGCCGGAATAGAATAAACGGCAATCGTTCCGCTTAGTTAGGGTTTTTGGATGTCAGATCCTCTACGGCAGAAGATATGCTGCCACACTGTGAAGCTCTCGTGTTGATACTCATTACTTCATTAGTCATTAGTGACAAGTTCGTCATTCTAAAATAATTCAACAAGCTCTAAAATTCATGATTCATCTGTAATAGGTTATAATATATAATAATTGTCTGTTTCATAAGTTTAAGTATAATATTTTTTGTAAAATATTTTATAAATATTTATTGATAGATATTCATGCTAGCGTGAAAACGTTTGCAATTCGGTCGAAGTCCAAATAATTCAAATTTTATAATTTTTTGAGGTAAAATTTGAATTTATATTTCTCAATAAATTCTTCATACAAAATTTTATAGGAAATTAAATTTTATGATATTTAGAACCTTTTAGCAATATTTAAATATTTTAAAAACAACTTTGAAAAAGGTCGACCTTTTTTAAATATTAACTAGAACCGTTTTATGAAAATTATTTAAAAAATGCTTAGAAAGATCTAAATTACGAAATTTAATTTTCTACAAAATATTAATATGAAGAAATTATTGAGTAATTTAAATCTAAATTTTAACATCACAAAATTATAAAATTTGATCCATTTGTACTTCGCTAGTGCAAAAATTTCCGCGTTAGCCATAGTCTTGATATATTAAACAAAAATTTGATCCATTTTAACCTCACAAAATTATAAACTGAAGAAACTTAGGCTTTTGATAACAAGTAGAGGTGGCATAATTTGATCCGACTCGAGAAACTCATCCGACTCGATCCAACTTGACAAAATGATTAAGTATGGTGCAAAATTTTAAATTTGCGTTAACGTGTGAACGCTACGTGTGGACGCACGTTCAAACGTTGCGTTCAGACGTGAATACGGATTTCAAAAGTATTTGGTATTTTTTTTGCTTTGTAAACTCAAGTGGCATTTATTTCTGAACGCTTGCGTCTAGAAAATACGTCAACGGTGAACGCAAAAAAAATAAAGTCATGACTGTCAAAATGTTTGAAATCAGGGTCATGGATGTAATTTTATTTTTTTAGGGTCAGACAAAAGTAGAATTCACCTGATTCAATATTTTGATAAAGTCAAACTAATTCGAATATGACCCGACTCGACCCGAATGACCCATAACTCGAGCCAAAGGCCCAAAGCGACTTGTGAGCGACCTGAGCTGACCCGACCCGACCTAAGACGACTCGTGATCCGAGATGGCGCGACACATGAGGACCCGAGCCCGACCAGACCCGAGACAACCCGTGATCCGAGATGGCACGACACATGAAGACTTGAGCCCAACCTGACCTGACCCGACTTGACCTGATACAACTTCTAAAATCGATCTAATCTTATATTGCCTACATCATAAGTTAATTTTACTAACAAATTAACATTATATAAAGTTTAGATTTAATAACACAATTTAATAATGTTGTTCGATCTTGTTCAATTGAACTTAAAACTCAAAATAAAACTTGAAAGTTGTCGGTGCAATCCGATCCGATCTTGTCTGACCTGACCTAACCCAACCCAATATCCGAAAGTTTTCGACGCAGCCCGACCCCAAACCCAACCCAATCTTGCTCAACCTAACCTGTTACCCGAAAAAGACCGACACATCCCGACCTAAAACCCGACCCGATCTCACCTGACCTGACTCGAGACCCGAAAGATGTAGACAATCGACGATCCAAAACCTGACCCGACTCGCAACTCGACTATTATCGACAATCAAATTTACCCGACCCAAACCTGCCTGACATGTCCGGCTTGCCAACTCTAGTAGTAAGTAGCTCGAGCAGAATTTTCGTCAGAAGAGTTCAAGATTTAGAATTTTTCAGAATTAAAAATGATGCATATTTTAAAAAACTCATACTATAAACATATTTTAAAGAAAAATTCAATTGCATAATTAATTTTGAAAAAAAAAATCTAGGTGAGTCCGCCAAGGGATCCAACAAATTGAAACATGAAGTCAACCACCATTCATGGCCGTAGGAAAGTAAAGTCAAAACTAAGAAAGATGACGTTTAATGTCACAATTCGTAACAAACTTTGAAATTTTGTAAGAAACACTACAAAAAGAAGGGGAAAAAGAAACAAAAAAAGTGCTGCGTCTATCAGCGTGGTTGGTGCATCTGCCAATGGGTCAGATTCATTGCAGCCAAGGCCTTCGTGGAGTTCAATGTGGTTTGAAGGTGTGCCAACTTCCAAGTTCCGAGCATAGTAATAGGCATGAAGTTGAGATCCCGCTGCGCAAAAATTGTGGGTCGTCCGATCGTGTTGTAATGCATTAAAATTCGTATCTCGAAACTTACCTCCCCTACGTTATATCACGGCCAGTCGGTTTATCCAGTACAGAGTATTTGAACCGTCCGATGCAGGCTACACGACAGCAAATTCGGAACCTGATGAAGTGATGAGGATTGTATATTGGGGTCCGAAAATATTTTAATTGAAGTAAACAATAAAAACTGTAAGCTCTCCGTGTGGATGACAAGGTTCGAAATCTAAAAATTTGAAAAAATTTAGGTCAACATTTGAAAAATTGAAATATCTCAGTTAAGAATATAATTTTAAGAATACATAATAAAATAGTATAAAATGTAATACTAAATAAAAATATAATAAATTTTATGTCGAATTAAATTATAATATTGAACAATTGTCAATAATAAAGAACATGTTTATTTTCAGGTTAATAAAATAATCTATTATATCATCCAATGGTGGCATTTTCTCAAGTACTTTGATTTCAGCTTATGAATTGTCTGGTCAAACAAATTAAAGTTCTTGAAGTATTATTCCAATATTTAGTGCTAGCAATCCACAGTATTGATATTTGATAACTTAAATTTAGTAAAAAATATATAACTTTAAAAAAGGGAAAAATGTGTAATACCAACATAAACTTTTGAAATTAAGATTAAAGTGCTAGCATTATTACATTTTTTTTAAATATATATGTGTGTGTGTGTGTGTGAGGGGGTCCCTAGCAATCTAATCTCCGACCGCTCGCAGCCGCTTCATTATAACAAATGTAAATTGCTGATCAGGCTGCTAACATTCTCCATACTAATATCTGTAGAACTCTAAAGGGGTGAATAGAGTTCAATTGAAATCTAGGATTATTTTTGCTAATTTGCACAATTTAATTCCTAATGGCTATTCCTAGATCAACCAATACAATCAATTCAAACAATTCAATTGATACATTTCTCAAATAGGTATTACTAACAATTAATTGGAGAAGTCTAAATACCAAGTTGGCTTAATTATTTTCAAGTTGCGCAAGCGTAATAATCAACAAATCAATTCTTCTCAAGTAATTAAATGCAATTAAAATAAATAAAGAAGAGTTAGAAAGATTAACAAACGAAGGCGCGCGATATGTTGACGGAGTTCAACTATACCTTCGACCTAGTCTACGTCTCTGAGTCCCTGATTTCCTGCCTTTGCGGTAACAAGACCAGTCTGCTTCAATAACTCAAAGTGTTCAAATACAATTTCAGAATTTGATCTCATTTACATACACCGGTAGAAGAATGAATCCTAACACAATGTGAAATCTAGCTCTTGCAACACAATGATTTGAGACTAGATCCAAAGCACAAAGGCTAGACACAAGGTAGACAATAGTAGATATTTCTCTCAAATAATCTATTCAAGAGTTTAGAATAGTTTTGGATTAATAAGATTGGGTCTTAGCAAGAGATTTAGCAAAATGGTTTAGCAAGATTGATTTCAAGCTCTTCAATGGAGATATTTCTGTTTTTCTGAGTGTATAGAATTAGTATTTGAGAAGGAAGAAAAGCTCATTTAAACAGAGCTTGAAACACCTTGCGAAAAATCAATTTTGATTAATTTGTTATATAATGATATATATTGTTATACAACGTTTTAAAAGAGGAAAGTTGTAAAACAGAATCAGTAAGAAATATAGTTGTTGCATTGATTTTGATTTCCTACCATTATACAACGATGCAAGTCGTTATATAACAATTTAAGAGATTTTGAAATATATACGTTACAACAGGCTAAATCTCCTCGACGTTATACAGCGCAATATATATTGTTGTATAACGTTATATAAAATTTTCAGAAAGATCTATGAGTTGGTAATTCGTTATATAATGTTATACAACATTATATAACATTGTGTTTGTAAAAGTATCAATCTTGTTGGTTTTGACTCAATTTTATTGATTAAAAAATATTAGAAACTCAAGTAAAGTTAACCTCGCATATAATATAGGTTGAATGCTTCATCATTTGATATCTTGAGCTTCTTCTTTGAGTCTTCTTTTTCTTTTTGCTTGAATTTAAAATCTAGCATAAAAACTTCAAATAAATTGTTAAATATAAAACTCTGTTTTACAAATCGACAAATCAGAGAAATAGTTTGGTACAACAATCTTTCTTTTTTGGCAATTGGTAAAACCAAGATGCATGAGGATAAAATTTTGATTGATTTTAATATGTTGAATGATTTTAATATGTTTGATTTTTTCCGTTATGTTCATATTATCTCTATTATTTGAAAGACAAAGGGGTAAAGTTGTGACTATAAAGAAATGCCTCCCCCCCTTAACTTTTTTGTATTTATGACCATGTTAAAAAATCACAAAGAAAACTCTCCCCTAAGATGTTGCATCAAATTAATTAGTAGACAATGATGCTCTCCCTCAATTTATACATAAAAGTAATATTTTTCAAAATCATGCATGCCAAAAAAAAAAATATTAAGTTATATCACCACTAGACTCCCCCCTCAATTCATTTAATTTATCAAAATTTGAAAGAAAATCCTTCGTAATTTTTTGCATACTCCAAGACATAAACATAGAAGGAAATCACATAAAATAATTTTAGACAATTTATCATATGTCCTAAACAAAGAAATATATAGCTATTTAAGTAGGTTAACAAGCATAAGTCATACATCATAACATCAAGTTTTCAAAATTATCACATACCCTAAATCAAGTTGTAAAACACATAAATTTAAAACAAATATTCTAAAAGTTCATAGCATAGCAGCACATGGAGCAAATGACAACAAGAGAAAATGAGAAAGGACTAAGTGCTCGGATCAACATCCATTATGTCTCCTCCTTGTGAATTACTTGGCGCGCCTTGTGATTGATCACGTATCTTTTCATCCACACAATCACTATGAAATGTGCATCGGTGTAGGTGGCCTTAACTCGATCTTCAACGCGTTCGGTCACATTCATGAGCTCATGTTGCGCCTTTGCAAGCTTGGCATATTGCTCTTGTAAGGACACTTGATTATTTCCGATCACAATTTGTTGTTCATGAATTTGCAATCGCTAGTCCAAGATTGCTTTGTTTGGGGTTTCAAGTCGGTCAAATCGGGTCATTGTGGTTTGCACGAATTCATTAAAGTTGGTGGGAATATGATAAGGAGGTGGTTGAGCATATCCTTGCACTTGACCGGGTGGAGGCAAGGTTGGATCAGTGTTTTGGTTTGGAGTGGCATTGGCGCGTTTGATCCATTCATTTCTTGGTTGAAAGGCATGTATAAGTTTGGTACCATCCTTGATTCACCATATTGTATCCATTATGTGCCAAAGGTTTTGGGGGTGAGTCAAGGGTTCATTTGGTTGGGTTTTCATGCTAAGAACATAAGTGTCAACGTCTTGAGATTTGATAATCTTGTGAATAACATGGCCATATGGGAATGTTCCTTTCACATGATTTTTGCAAGCTTTAATGTGAGAAAGTATGACAAAGGGTATGTTAAAATGACGGACTCGGACAATAAAATTAAAGTAAGATCTTCGGTTCGAAATCTAACAATGAAATTCTAAGAGATTTTAAGTCAATATTTAAATAAGACTTTGAGGCAAATATTCTACTTCTTCTCAAAAATAAAAAAATAAAACAAAAAAACTAAAACTAAAGTACCTCTCAATAACTATAGTCCTAATTCAATATTTGTTTGAAATACTGTGGAGCAAAAGTACTTGGATGGACAGACTTTTTTCGGCAATTTAATCCGCACGTAAAACGTACTGTCCACAAGTAGATGGCTACAGAACAAATTTAATAATTTTCTAATTTTCTATAAAAGCTGTTCTGAATAAAATGATTGTATTGTATAGGATTATATATTTTGACAAAACCTGCAACCCAACTGTTATGCATTCCTAACTGTATTCCAGCTGACTAATGTAGAAGATTTCAAACTTTGAAAGACGTATACATAAGACGCAACACATTTTTCCTTCCGTTTCTTTTTTTTTTATAGAAATTTATAGTCATTTATGGTCAGTTGATCAAGTTTGTTTTCATTGCTCCATATTTCCTGTTTAATAGCTATCCTTATCTTAAACTGCACTTGTCTGCAGTTCTCCGTAATAATCAAATGAAAGACTTGAAATTTGACACACTTGTCAGTTGTCTTCCATAGGAAGACGCATTGTTTTTTTTTCTTTATTAAATTAAACACCATCGGCCTATAGGAATTTTAAATCCAATTTCATGAGATGCACGAGAATTGGAAGGAATCATTGATCTAATTTTTGGATGTGAACTTGTATATGACCTAGAATATAAGTATAATGGGTAAATTCATCTTGATAAAACAACAGATAAATAAGATAAGTAAAATATTAAGAAAACAAAGTTAATTACCGATATCAAGCTAATTCAGGTGTCAGCAATCAAAGAACACATGTTGACATAAAATTACAAACTTTCTTTTGTGGACCGAAAGACATAAAATTACAATTGACAAAAGGAAAACCATGGAGCGAAAGGCAAGGACAACACAACTTGCTTTACTAAGCTATAAACGAAGAGTTATTAAAGAATCTTCTACCGAACAGCAAAGACAACCCCAACAACACAGCTCGGGCCATTGACACATAGTTGCACTTACATAGCGTTTGCCACCATTGTTTAATCATTCTAACTTTTTATTATTTCCATTTCTTAATTTATACCAGGGATTCCAACTTTTTTTCCTCCATGATCTTTCTACATGTAAAATTTTCATTCTAATTAATGAATAATAGGAGTAAGCCTATTTCCTCTAAAAAGAACAACAAAGCACGATGCAAAAATGCAAACAGTGTACCAGCACACTCTCAAATGTCAAGGTGACACTAGCATCTCAAATATTCTAATGATTATATTGATTAGTGTGGAATGCACACTATCTAGAAAGACATTACCCTTTTCTCTGCAACAGAGCCCCCTTATTTTTTTCCTCCTTTTCTTGCAAGGTAGCGTTCTCTTGCTGTTTGTATTTTGCTATCAACATCAGGTTTCTTAGCATCCATCTCATCCTTTGATGAATTCACATAGCCAAGTGCAATTTCTTGTGACTTTGTAATACGGTTCGAACCACCACTGTAATAAAATGTTTTGTCAAATGGCAGTAAAATGAGCATTCAGTGATATCTTTCATATACAAGGGAAGGGGTAAAAGTTAAGCCATTATATGACAATAATTTTAAACACGGATTTAATATCTTCCCACTAACACCTAATTTTTTATTTCTGATAACCCCAGAGTAAAATTATGCTATTATGTTTACCATAATTTCAGATAAAGCCAACATATTATCAACTAGAACCTAGCTCCCAAGCTGTTTACATAACCACTAAAAATCAAAATTAGGTCAAATAAAAATGAATCAGTTGACTTGTATGGTGGAACTCAAGAAATTTTTTACTCCAATAAACAAATTTCATGCAAACTATGAATCAGTATTACAATTGACTTCACTTCATGTTGTTGCAATTTGTGTTATCCGGGAAAATGGTCCTTGAATAAATTAAAACTGCATACTTCAAGACCAGAGAAGAACTGTAAGAAATGTCTCACTATGTTCCTCATCAGTGCCATAAGTGTCAAATGACTAATTTACTTACCTCAATCTGTTGATGTTCAGTTTCTCTAACTTCTTCAAGATAGGTGAAACCCATGCCATATCGACAGCACACACATTTCTCATGAATGGCCGAGAAGTATTGATTAGCTCATGGTACACCACATAGTCAGGTAACTGCCCTGCTTCATCTTCTTCTAGAACTGAAGAGGGGTGCACCTACAATTTTTTAAGAACAACAAATGCTATTAACTCCGCTTATGTTTGGAACAAAAGGCTTTGTTGTTGTTGTTTAACAAATGCTATGAAGTAAAACAAAGTATTAGGTACTGCCTAAACCAAGTCATGAACTCGTGACAAACAGCTCTTAGTTTTACCTGTATTGTTCCAACTTCCAAGTACCCTTTTACCCATTCATTTTGCATCTCTATGCAATTCAGAGAATATTTTGTTTTTGTAGATCACACAGATTTGACTACGTTTGGAGTGTAATCAAAGGTTTACTGAGGCTCATCAACTGAGGTTTATGAAAAAGGGGGACCTAAGTCCTAAACTCAAAATAAGACAAAAACAGAATTAACTGAGGCTGAATCCAGTAAAAATGATTCTTAATTGGGTCAACTTAGGCTTAACTACAGAACATTGACAAACTGATTAGATAATATAAACTGTGACAGAAGGATAATTTAAAAAAACCATTGGGAAACTGCTTGATATGATTTGGCCAATGTAGTGGTAATAATAATTATTGACCACACCTGAACAAGCTGCGATCTATAACCAATGGTATGGTACCCATTATGATGCAACATTTTCTCAGCCAGTTGATTGCCATAGCCTATGCACAATGATCTCCTCAACTTTCTATATTCAGGATCACTTTTTCTTTGCTTCAAACCAGATTGTACATCCATTGGACCTGAATAAACAAGAAAAATGTAACAAAAACATTATAGAGGTAACATAATTCATCTACAAATAAGATTCAGTTAACTAGGGTAACACCCATACTCAATATTGAGATAAAAACCAAGATACTTAATTGCACCAACCCACCTTTGGCTATCTTTTGTACTATTTGGTATAGCTGCTTCCTAACATCTTTGCTGAACATCATGCTCCTTGCCTAAAGAGTGACCACATAAGGTGATGTACTAACGCCATATAAATGCATTCATCAGGAAAGGTGAAAGAAATAAATTACTGCCCCAGTAAAGAAAGAAAAAACAAAATAACAAGTAATCTAATAATTGCAGATACCATCACTCCCACCCCCTTTTTCCTCCTCCAAAAGAATACAACAACAACAAAGCCTTTATTCTCAAACAAGTTGGGTTAGGTTAGAGATGAAACCCAATCGGAGTAATGGTAAACCTAGATTGGGTGTCAATTCCATGAGAATGGCTGAATTTTTATGTTGGATCGCCACGCCTATCACAACCCACCTCCTCCAAAAGAATAAAAAAAGAAATAAGAAAGAAACAGAATCATTTCTATATTTTTATTTTTACTATTATTTTACTATTTATTATATTTATATTATTATTATTATTATTATTATTATTATTGATTTTTCATTTCAGATTGGGTTTCATTTCTAGCCTACCCCAATTTATTTGGGAATAAAGGCTTTGTTGTTGTTGTTGTAAAGAAACAGAAAAATTGATGCATTAGAAGGAAATTTCACAAAAACCCCGACAATACAAAACATGGAAACATCAGCTACTATACTGCATCACTACTATACTGCAGAAGAAGAATCACATGCACAAACCCATTAAAATACAGTAAATGTCACTTTGCCTCTAAAAAACCTGAAGAAAAACCACAAAAAACAGTAATCACCTCAGCCCCTTCTCAGATAAACAGGGATATTTTGCATGCTTCATAAGGGAGGAAAAAGGTGACAAAAATAACACGATAAGAAAACTTGTGAAGATGGGAAATTTTTAATCACATATCTGTTATATTTTTTAATTTGTAAATCAGGACCTGAAGATCATTATCTGAGCACCATCTTGGATCATAATTGACTTGATCCCAGCTTTCATATATTTGCAGCAGTTGAATATGGTCACCCCAGCCAGAGCCATCAGGAAGCTCAGACTGTCGTTTCCTCTTCACTTCCTCCTTCTTACTGCAGTAACATATATATATATATTACTTATTAGATACAGATGACAGAAAGTAAAGAAGTACGTAAATAACACAGCTTTGTTCGAGGAATGATATTCCAGTTCAGCAGTTACCAGAAAGTTCTGAGGTACATATTTTATGCCAATGCTTGTACGTAAATGTTATGAGGCAGTCTCGAGTCTTCATTAAATCGACAACAAACAAAATGGAGGGCCTTGGGGGTTTTAATTGAAACCTTTAGGATAAATTAGGAATCATTTATAATTCAAACAGTTGGATCTGGTTGAGACTTGTTACAGAATAAAATCTGGGTGTACTTTAGTTGAAATTGCTGAGAACAAGCATAAGAGGTTACCTGGTAGATCTATGTATTGTGATTTCAGCTGAAAGTGTAGCCACGACTGTCAATGCTTGAGATAAACATCCCAGTTCATTTGCTTCAAATAAGGTCCTTGCAAGAGAAGGTTCTAGAGGCAGCTCTGAGTAACAATTAATGTCACAACAAAAAGTAACAAAAATCATTCAAAGATAGTCGGCGTAAATTTCATCACCAGACTTAACAAGGGAAGGGAACAGAAGAGGGATCACATGTCAATCATTGCCATAGGAGCAGAGCAGGAAATGTGCACAGGAGTAGATATGACCAAAATAGCTCCATTGTTAAACCCCAAAGATGGACAGAGGGTATTCAATAAACTCTACTTGCCCCTCTGGTCCCTCCTTTCCAAAGACCCAGAATTGACATCATAAATAAAAACCCATTAGTAGATAATTAATTTGAATTACCAGACATTGCACGGCCTATATTTGTTATATGGCCATCGTCATCAATTGCATCAATGAGATAAAGTTGTCTCAGAGCATCTTCCAATGATTCACCTGTGCAAACATGGATAACTTTTATCATGTACTCGAAGCAAAAAATGCATTATTTCCTTCAGAATTGAAGTTATCAGTGTCTTCATAAGCATTAACCCCCCCCCCCCCCCCCCCCCCCAACAAGTCAAGGAGCCCGTGCATATAAAAATGAAAAGAAAATGGTATCCAAATTTTCATCTGTTCTTGATGGCATGCATATTGATTTGAACATATTTTAAATCATTGATAGCATATTCAATCTAAAAGTTTTCTTTTTTGAAAATCAGCAAAAGATAATATTTCTCATTATGTTAAACAAAGTGTGTATTTCAATACAAAAATTATTGTCTACTTCAATAAATGAGCAACTGCCTACAACTTTTGCATAACTCAGGCAACTCACTTATACAGTTATACTAACTCATACAGGTTATTGACCCAACATCTAAGGTTTGATTTATCTCTAGTTCATTGAACTTGAGAGAGAGAGAGCTGAGTGTTATCCTAGCACTATATGGATATAATATTTGGTCCAAAACCCTAAAAGTATCTTTCCGTTTACAGTCTAAGAACTTTGTTGACGACTTGACGCCTAATAAATATAATCAAGGCATAAAGAATTTTCAGCGCACTGAATATCTCTTACGTGATGGCGGATCAAGGAAATCAAAGTCGAGTATATTGATGTCCTGAATATTTAACGATTTCAGATAGAGTACAGTGGCAGCAAGAGAAGAGCGTTGGATTTCAGGCACAGTCGCATCGAGGAATTCCTTCTGATAAACAGAAGAAGGGTACAACCGGAAACATTTACCCGGCCGGGTTCTACCAGCTCTGCCAGAACGCTGGTCGGCTTGCACCCTGCACCAGTTTAGGTGTACTTTGTCAAATAGAGATAAGCAAATCAAACTTTCCAGAACTTAGAGCAATCAAACTACCAAAATCTTTTATATATGCAAAAAGAAGGTTATATTAAATTCCTATTAAAAGGTACCTTGTGAAATTAAAGCACTAAAAGGCTAGTTCATATCTTAAACCAGTCTTTTATCAAAAAGAGAGCAGTTCAAGCTAATACCAGTTCTGCATTAAGGTTGAACTCGGGTGTTTTTAGGATTCTCATAACAGGAATTAGGTATGTCAGGTTAAAGAGTATACTTCCAAGTCCAATGTTTTTTCTCAAAAGAGGTTTTCCAGTTAAAGAATTTAATTGCTATGCTTTCACTGAAACTGACCGATTTGGAAAAGTGCCGATACTCTAGAACTTGATCAACTAGTAATATAAAAGGTTAAAATGAACTTGAAAATCTACAACTGCTGACAGGTACATGAATATAATGAAAAAGGTAGTTCCAAAATGAAATGTTTTATGTTTGTTTTTAGCTGAAGTTTGAGTTACAATCCTTACTAGAATGTGCGTCAAGTAAGACCTGGATTTTGTAAATGTTATGAGCTGACTAGCACAGTGCTGATTTAAATGGATATACCTGCTAATCTGTACAACATCAAGAGAGTACATTCCTGTCGAAGGATTGTAATGCCGCTGCTTCACATATCCAGAGTCAATTACATACCTAAAGTATAGATGTAGAAAACAACAATAGATGGAAGTTCAGAAACATCTGCAATTGAGGTGAAATTATACAGTAAAAAATAGGAGAACAAGCACACCTGTCTTTTTCTACTAAGCATAATTGGCAACTACGGACTGAAATATAACAATATTGAGGTTCAGTTGAGGCTAATGAAAGCTTTACGGAAGCACTATACAACCACTTACATCCCAAATGTGTATAACTCCCCCACCCCACCCCACTAACCACTCGAGAAAATAAGGATAGGCAATGATAAAAGTATCATGGGTGCCATCATAAAATATTCAACAGTACATGCAATTCTAATCCAAAAAAAAAGAATAGAAGGAAATTAAAAAAAAACATAACTGGGTAAGGTAGTCCTTACACAACACCGTCAACAGTTAAAGAAGTCTCAGCGATATTTGTAGCAACAATAAATCGCCTACAATTTGGAGGTGCTTGAGCAAATACACGCACCTTAATAAAAAGAAAAGTTGTAAATAAGGACTTTTATGCATAAAGTCTCGCTACAAGGTAACTTCAGCAAAGACAATAGAGAATTATTCAATCAAATTCAAAAGATAGCTTCAAATTATTACTCATCCTAAACATGCAGTAGTTTTAAAGCAAATACAAATTTAGCCTTCAATTGTTATGCAGCCTAAACCTTCAGCTATGTAATATGTTCGTTAATGAAGCCGCACTTCAACCAACTTGGAAAACCAAAAGTTCTAAATAAATAATAAATAAATAAATAAAAAGAGAATGAACTTACCTAAAGACTATCTGAAATGATATTAAAATGAATTACCTGCATTTCAGGGGGTAAAGAACCATGAAGTGGGAGGACTAGAGCATCTGTGCAAGAACCTTCCTCCAGATTTTGAATTTTCTCCTCCAACTTAGAGACCATTTTGTCAATATCATCCTGGATCAATTATTAATTACTCTAGCCAGCAAACACATGATAGATTATACAGCATACAACAATAAGAAGAGCTGAGTATACTGGCCATATGCATTTATATACACTAAAACACATGGACCAGGTCGGTTGGTGTTGATAGTAGTAGCATATACTTTACCCACAGAAATAAGGATATCCTGGTTCACACTGGCTGCATAACTGTTGATAACAATTCAAATATTCATAGAATCATCTGTTTGCTGTAATTTTTAGCAATTGGAGCTACTTTCTTGATTAAGTTGCTCAATTTGCAACAAGATGGGAAAATTGAAACCATTTGGTGCTCAATCATGGCTAAACATTGTTCAAAACCAGCATATATTCATATTAATATTTTAATAGAAAAAAGTTACTGTTAAATGGATACAAGAAAAATGAGTAGATAATGCTGAAATAAGTTACAAACCTTTCCAGTCATGAAAATCAGCACATCCCCAGGGGGCTCCTTAACATGTATATCTGGCAGGAAAACAGGATATATATTTAGCAAAACAAGCAATCTATTTATGGATCTTTGGTAAATAAAAGACCATTGAATAATAGCAGAAATAAGAAAAAAATGTCAAGGTCAAAGTCTAGGATAAAGCTCAATATTCATTTTCAGGATTTTGAATGCAAAATAAAGTACAGTGCTAGACAAATTATGGTGAAATTAGTACAGTGCTAGACAAATTAATTATGCTGAGATAATAACCTAAATCTCAAACGTAGAAACATAAATCCAGAAAAAGAAAACAAATACAATCACAAAATCAAAGCAAAAGGGTTCCTCAATCAACTAAAAATAATATCAGTCTCAACTTAACCGTACAGCACTCAAACCTGCTAGCAGGACCCCATTGTTTGGGTGCATATTGACTTGATGAGTTAAATCCCAAATTACCACAAAAAATATATATATTTGGGGGCTGATTTTTTATGTCGGGTCTTTGATTTCAAACCACACCTCAGCCACTTCAATCAAAGTTATGCAGGTTAGCATGATCAATCAAGTGTCCAGTACATAGTATGATGCAGCATGCACACTACCAAAATACATCTTATTCATAATTGTGTAGTTCTTTGTAAATATTAGTACAATCCATGTTCATACCAAGAGCAGTTTTCAGTGATGACTCTAGAAAGTTGGTGGGGCGCTCTCTGCTGTAAAACTTTTCCACGGGAAATAAGGTTCCAGGGACATTCAAAACAGGACAGCCTGAGAAAAACTCTGACACCTTCATACCATCAAGAGTAGCTGACGTGATTAGAACTTTCAAGTCAGAAGCACGTGATTTAATTACCCGCTTCATCAGGCCCAATAAAATGTCTCTGTACAAACAAGATTTGACAAAGTTAGATATGATCAGAATGCTAGCTTTCTGATAAAGCATCGCACTGCTAGACTTAACATCATACTGCATTGAGGATAAATGGCTTTCAAACCCCCCACCATTTTTATCTTAGGTTAACTTTTTTTGATATTTTGCACTTCCTAATTCCATATGCTATTTGTTTATGAATGTTAGTGGAGGCAGTGTTGATCCTTTTAACATTGTCAAGCTGCAAATAACAACCAAATATAAGTTGGTGGGTTGGTGCAATAGCAGTATGGTCCTCGAAAAGGTCCCAACAACCGAACAATGCGAACATTAGCAGAATAAGCTTTTTAAATCCAATTAACTTACCTATTGGGTTAAACTCATACTGGATGTTTCTATAAAATTATTAGAAGTTTTGACCTTTATCTTTACTTTACAGTAAGTGTACAAGCAGGTACTTCCAAGGTACTAAAGATTAAGTTATGGTCATAGTAACCTTTCCAAAGAAAACAAAGCCAACTAATATAATATAATAACTCCATCGCAGAAAAGAAAAAAAATGCAAACCAACCATGAAATATTGTTAGTACAAGAAACTTGACCATGATAGCTAAAAAAACTAATTTAATAATGAAGGCAAAAGGATTACGTATTTAAACTACGTTCATGAGCTTCATCCAATATAATCACCGAGTATTGATTTAGCTCTGGGTTTGAAAGGCTTTCACGGAGAAGGCAACCATCTGTCAAGTACCTAAAAGATAACACCAAAAACTTGAATTTCACAAAAGCTAACCAGATTTAATTGCAAGAGTCATAGCCTGACCATCAGTACTCACTGGTTAGGAACAATAAGAAACAGTGCCATGCTGTGAACCCACTTTTGTTTCTCATAATGCAATTTGAATTTCTATTGTACAAAGAAAGAGTTTAAATTTAGAACACCGCAGAGACTAATTGACTTATGACAGCATTAAATTAGGCCTAAGAAGTCACACTGCACCAGTACTTGAGAAATCAAGGTAACCTGTAAACTTGGTAAAACTGCACCAGTACAGGTTGGGTACCGTCTTAATTGAAACCTTTTATTAATTGGATATAAGACATTTTGGAAATGGAATTATTAAATGCTGATGCATACTTGATCCGAGTTTTATGTGAAGTTCTATCCTCAAAACGAATAGCATAACCAACCTCCTCTCCAAGTGAAACACCAAGCTCTTGTGCAACCCTCCTGAAAAATACAGCAGAGAATATGTCAATATAACATATTGTTCTTCCTTTTTCTTTGCAGAGATAGACTAACATAAGTTAAGCAAGTGCCAAGTGACAAATTAATGACAGGACACACCTATAAAAAGTTTAAAGATAGCAATAGTTATAGTGAAAGAGCATGTGCAACTTATGAGTATTCACCCGTTCACCGTACTTACAAACAAAACAACATTATCTGATAATTATAGCTTTCGGATGATGCAATACTTCCATTTCTCACATCCCTCACGCATACCACCTCACCTTAAAACTCTCACATATCTACATTTCTCTCCTGACATAGTTATGACAAGAAAATACAGAACAACTGACAGTACCTGGAGACAGAGACAGCGGCGACACGGCGCGGCTGTGTAACGGCGATGATCCCCTTGCTAGAGTAGCCGCGGCGATGGAGAATTTGAGAGAGCTGTGTGCTCTTCCCGGATCCCGTCTCGCCGATTAAAACAACCACCGGGTTTGCTTCCACTGTCTCCACTATCTTCTCCTCGAACTGGAGTATAGGTAGCACTATCTCCATGAGCGCGAGCTGGAGGTTGGGGTTTTGCTTCTCAGTCTCAGGTTTGGTTTGATCTGGGAACGGAACCCAGGAAAATGAGGGCATATGTGGAAAGTGGGAGGCTTCGGCCCGTTTTTATTAGGCAGGCCATTTTAGCGTTTCCAGTGTTTTTGTGATAGCAGAGTTTAAACTGATCCGGTTTGACAAGTCAAGATATAACTAATTTTATGTGCTTTAATGTATGTACACTAAAACATAGAAATTACTTGTTTTAATTTTTTTTGGGACTTACTAACTTTCTCTCATCGTCTCTCTTATCAGGTTTCCAACTAATTGTCAATGATTGATTGTTAATAATTAGTTAATTATTATTTTTCATCAATTGTCAACATTGATTTTTTGTTGACCAAGCTTTCCATACAAATATTTATACCAATGTTTTCAAGTCTTATACTGTTGCATATGTTTGATCTTTGTGGATTGAGAAAAACACAAGGGTATTTAATAATACTCAAGGAATATCAATGATAACAATTTATAATATGACTCTTCATAATTTTTAATTTTGCACAGGTATATCAACTCCACTGGCACATCATTTCACTGCTAAAATGCAACGCAATGTGGAGGCAACTCACTCTGATCCACCAGCTGATGCTGGAATTTCAGAAAAAATCTGACAGTGATATGGATAGTTTACTCATGCTGAAACAAATTTGAAGTCTGAAATCCAGTTGATGATTTAGCTCGTACTAATAAAAAAATTACTTCATTTCAAAAGTATAAGACTATAAAATGTATGTAGCCATATAGCTTTCTCAGTAGGTTCATTTCTTTGATCCTAACTGATATGGTACCATTTGGTACCATGAGTTCTGATGTCTATTATGGGCTTGAAAGGTAGATGTTAGGATAGTTCACTGCATGACAAGACTAAGGATGCTACAAGAATTCATAGGGTTTTTCTTCTTTACTCTTTTTTATTTTCTGAGTATACGATTGATATACTCTATTTTGTAATATTCTACTTGTAGCTTTTGAAAAGTAATGAACGTTGACATCTCATCTTGAGTTTTTTTTTTTTTAATAAGTCTTAATACTATTGTAACGACTCTTTTTGCCAGCGCCTCCCCCACGAGTTGACTTTTCGTTCACCAATTTCTTTGTGCACAAGTCTTTAACAAACTTCTACAAATATTTTTCCAATTATTACAAGTCTTAATATTATAAAAAACAATATAAAAAATAATTAAATAAACATATTCATTAGCTTCAAAATTTTAATTCTATAATAAAAACAAGTCTTAATAGAAAAAATCTCTATATTTAACATAAGAAAGTTTTAATAGTATCACAAAATATCAACTACAACTAAATCAAAAATTTTACAAATTATCAGAACATCCAACAAGTCTTAATATTAAAACACCAAGTCTTAATACCAATCATAACAACTATGTATGTTTATTTCAGCAAGTTATATTACAAGAACAAGTCTTAATACCAAACAAAATAAATATGCATATCTCCTCCACAAAGTCATTTTACCTGACACAAACTATTAGAATTGGGGGGGGGGGGGGGTCCTAAGGTCAAGTGTTAGTGCGAAAGCGTTTACAACAATTACAATTCAAACTTTTAGATCTTAATCATCTAACTAAAAATTCAGCAAGCAAGTACTATGACCAATTGAGCAAATCAAGATAACAAAGTGCAAGTATAGTAAAGAGAGAGAATAAAGATCAAGAGAATACAAGAACACGCGATATAACGTGGTTCGACCTACAAACAAACTAGGGCTACATCCACGAAACTTTCAAAACCAAAACTTCCTTCCGGGACCGATTTCACTAAACAATAAGTGTTATTTACAATTGCGAAACCTATCTTTGATTTCTTCTCAATAAGCAAACCAATCTTAGATTCCTAAACCTATGCAAGGGGCTACACCACTCTACAAGACAAAAGATCTGATTGACTACGCAATCAAGAACATGGATGCACTACTTAACAACACAATGTAGTGCATCAAAGACTAGAAACTAGCAAGAATAAGTGTTCTCGGATTGACAATTAGATGATTGTAGCTATCCTAAATCTCTTATGTTAGGTAGCTGTAGGAGAAGACTCTAGTGCTCTTTCTAGTGCTTAATTGTATGCTTGAAAGCTTGGGGAGGGTTTTAGATATCTTCCAGGGTCGTACCCCCAAGGTATATATAGGCTGAGCACATCTTGAAGTCTTGGAGTCTTTATTTTGAGCTCCTGCGTTATAGAATCTCACAACGTGTTACAAAGTTCGTTATAACTAGTTGGCAACTTTCCAGAATTGTCCTTTTCTGCTTGATTCATTGACTTCTGGGCTCTCTTGAGCAGGAATCTGTTGTGACGAGTTGGGAACCCGTTATAACAGGTGAGGAACCCGTTGTGACGAGTCTTTGATGCGTTACAGTGACGCATGCCTCTGGAAATCCTTCACTTCTCCAGCTATTCTCCTCTTCAACCCATTGTGACGAGTTGGGCACTCGTTGTGACGGGTTGGGCATGCATTATGGTAACACATCACTCTGGAAGTGTTTAATTTGTTTGCTCTTGATATCTTTGAGTATGTCTTGACTAGTACATGCATGTTTGAGCATTTGCATCATCATTGCGTACCTGTATAAACATGCAACTCACCAAAACTCAATTGTGCAAGGTTAGTACTGATTTGTTTTGCAAATTGTCAAACAAGATATGAGTTTAATCTAACAAACTCCTCCTTTTGACAATTTACAAAAATGTGCGTGCATACAATATGATGCACATCACTACAATTCTCCCATTTTTGCAAAGTATGGCAAAATGCTCAATTCAAATGCTCTCCTGAATTTTAGCATTTATTTATAATCAAGTCAAGGTTTAAATTTGCTCCCCCTTAATGATATAAGTTTTACAATTATATCACAAGTTTTAGTTCAATTAAGGTTTGCAATTTCAAAAAGGAGCATAAAAGACATATCAAGAAATATATGCAAGGGACACATCATAAAAGATCCGCACCAATATTTCACTACTCTAAAAGCAAATATGCATACAAGATATGATAATTGATCTTCATACTAAACATGACATGAGACAACAAACTTTATCTAATAAAAAAATTTATTGAAGCATAGCAAATTTAAAGTTTGTCCTAAAATTTTGTTTATTTTTCTTTTCTACTCTCTTCTTTATCTTCTTCTTTTTCGAATACTTGTGGATTTCAAGGAGTTGGAATTGTGGGATTGACTTCATCATTGTCATCAAGCATTACAATCATGGACAAGTGTATATTTGTTGAGAGAGGTGTTGAATGCCTTACATAATAATTGGCAAGGAATTTGGATTAGGTTTTGGGTTTGTTCTTCTAAGTTGAGAAGCATGTTCACACCTTGAGTTGGAATCATTTTCAGATTTCTCTCCTTGTTCAAGTTGTACCACTGCTTGATTAGTCTTAGATCCTTTCTTTGTCACCAATTTTGTAATTTTTGATGAATTTGGTGGAGCCAACAGAAGAATTAGGGCAAGAATCATTGAAAGAGTCATTTTGATTTTGGAAGAAGAGGCTTTGGTGACTTTAAGCTCTTTTGAGTGAAGACTCTCAGAAAATTGCTAGGAGAAAGAAGAGATTTGTTTTGAGGTTTGAGATGGTGAATAATGTAGAGGAGGAATGGTTTAAATAGCTTTCATATGCTTTTCGTTACAGGAACCTGTTGTATGAACCTGTTATAATAGGTTCATCATCCGTTATAACGGGTTCCCAACTGTTGTGATGGGTTTTCTTCCTTGTTCATGATGCAAATTGAATTTATGTCACCAACGACTAGTATTAATTGCTCAAATAGCTAGATTTTCAAATATTAACCTGTTATAACGGGTTCCCATCAGTTATAATGCGTTCCTGACCCGTTGTAACAGGTTCCATAACACAAGCATCTATTTTTGCATTTAATTGTGATTTAATTTGCTGATATGCTCCAAATTTGGTCTTTGATATTAATTAGCCCAGTTCAGCTGTCATGTGATGTTTAAACTCATGCAAATGCTCAAAATGAGATGTGATTTGGATAAAAGATCAACTAAGATTCACAAAACATATGATTCAATCAAATGGACATTAAATCATACATTTTGCTACATGACTCCTCCTAAGAAAATATTCAAAAAGCAAATCAAATTGGGAGAGTCTAGTGACTCTCTAGAAAATTGGTTTGGTAACACTTGTGCTTGGATGATCAAGTGGTTCCAAAATATTTTCTTTTCTAAAACGACAAAAATGTTCTTGATGTCCAAATTTCAAACAAAATGAACAAAAGATTGTTTGGGAGTTAATATTGCTATGATCATGGTTATTCTTGTTGATTGGTCTCCAATAGCTCATCCTTAATTTATACTTATCATGAAAATTTCTTATGTTTCTTGGATGAAGTGTTGATTGGTAGACATTATTGTATCTATTTCTTTGAAAATTGCTTTTAAAATTCTTATGATCATTTAGCACATTTTTAGGGTTATGTCTTGGTTGAAAAGCACCATTATATCTTTTTTTGAAAATTGTTACCAAGTTTCTTGTTATCATGTAGCTTATGGAATCTACCATACCTATCTTAACATAAAGCTTTGGTGGTTAAGCTCTATGTTGGTTGGTAATCATATAATCATTTCTAACTCTAGATTTGTTTACCATCTTTCTAGAATTAGCTTTAGTGAACTTGATTTTCTTAATGTATCTCTTGTTATACATATAGGCATGACTTTTACCTCGAATAGATTTGTCATTTGGCTTAGGTTGCTTTTCAATTTTAGAAGGTTATTCCTTTACAAATCAAAGCCCGATTTTGTCATGTGAACCTTGATCAATATGCATCTTATCATAGTCAATTTTAGTGTCAAGGTTTGAAGATTTAACAAACTTAATAAATTTAGAAGCCTAAGGGTGTGCTTCTTTTAATTCTTTTTCTTTATCTAAATTGACTTTGGTCTCAATGTCATTAATCCTAATTTGTAACAATTCAATCTTATACTTAAAATCATTGATCATAGCATCTTTAACATCTATAGACTTCTTAGACTCATCAAGCAACTCTTTAAACTTAGTCACATTAAAAGACTCTTGATCTTTATCCAAATCACAAGACTCATCATGATACTTAGAGATATCAAATTCTACCGTATTAGCTCGGCTAGGGGCATCAATTTCTTAAGCACTTGTAGTCTTTGCCTTTGGTTTAATTGTCTTCTCTTGTGCATGAGCATCTATTCTTGCAAGACTCAAAGGCTTCTCAACTCGCTTTGCAACATCCAAATTTGCAAGTGTCAAGGACTTCTCCATCTTTTTCGACTTTGAAGGACTCAAGGGCTTCTCAATCATCTTGGAAGTGTATATCCTTGGGATGCATGTTGGAAATTCACCTCTCATTAAGCTTCTTCTTGCTCTTTAGCATAGTCATCATTTGCTTGAGCCATTCGTTTTATGATACGAATCTTCTCTGAATTCATCATGCCTTGTTGCTTTATGACCTCAAGGGCTATCTCCATGCATGTCTTGGTTTCTTTTCAATGAGGGATAGCTTATTTTCTACTTAACTTCCCCCGAGGTTAACTTCTTCTTTCTCATCTTCACTTTATTTGGATTCACTTAATCAAGTAGCTTGCATTGCTTTCTTGTGAGTTCTCTTGACTTGTGATTTTCTTCTTTGAGGAAAGATGACATAGCAATTTCGAATGCTATGCCCTTCTTTGTTGCATGATAAGCAAACCACCTTCTTGTCTTGAACTATCCTCTTCTCATTCACCTTTCTTTTGAATTCAATGTCTCCTTTCACGAGTTTGGTGAGAAAGTCTTTATCCTTGGAGAGTACTTGATAGAGGTTTTGGTAGACAACTTTGCTTGATTCGAACTTGTAAGGAATTTTGTATGAAGATTGTGTGGGCAAGGCCAATGATTTGGTTGAGGTTGAGTACTTCACTTTCTTGTGATTTTTCTCGTGTGAGCACAATTGTGCGTACACCTCCTCGGGTTGATAAGTAAGGCCTTTAGCTTGTAAAGTTTCGACACCATCCTTAAGAGACTTCCTACAAAATATTCATAAAAAATATTAGATCCTACTTCAACGAATTCATTTCGATACAAGTCTATGATAAAGATTTTCTTTTTTTTTAGAGTAAAAGCGGAAAAAATCCGTCTGTTTCATTGAAACAACAAAGTAAGTTTTTTGTCCTTAGTTTCTGCACCTACCATGCAAGATTTCTAGCCTATTACATCCAAAATTTCTAATCTCCAGCACAAAAAGCATTGTATCAATACTACCCTATTACAATCAGCTGTCAAAATACCAGTTTAAACTATACAAATCAAAATAACAACAGTTATCTGAATTTCAAAAGTAAGCCATCATAACTTTTTGGCTAAATCAAGTAGAACGGTTCCACACAAAGGATCTTCCAACTCCACTCCCAAAGAATTGCAAGCCATTACCTCCATCTGGTTTTCTTTTCCTCGAATATGTAAAGGAAGGTCCTGCACATCCTAGGGAAACATTATATGTAATTTGAAAAAGGATGAATCTTTATTATTTTGACACCAGTATGAAAGCATGTTACTAATTTGTAAGGCTAGTGATCTAATAGTTTTCGGGTTTTTTTTCTGTAAAACAAAGTTTATTCCTTTCTAACCAAACGTTCCAATTCACACACACCCTAATTAACTTTACCAGCAAGGTATCTTTTAACGGAATCATAGCATCAATTATCCATAAATCTTCTAACCTAGTCCCTTGAAAATTAAAATTATTGTATCTTCCAATCCATTCCCATAATTCTTTTATAAATTGGCAATTTACAAAAAGATGGTCTATGTTTTCTGTTTCACTACAAAATTGACATGTTGTATCTATTTGTAAGCCTTTTTTATGCAAGTATGCTTTAGTAAGAACTCTTTTTCTTCTTACAAGCCACATGAACACTTTAATCTTCAATGAGAGTTTTGATTTCCAAATAATATCATAACTGTTTTCTTTAAATCCCCCATAATTGAGCCATGAATACATGGAATGAACTGAAAATATGCCTGTTGAATTCCATCTCCAGATCGTTTTATCTCCTAGTGAATCATCAAATCTAACATCACTGACTATTGCTTTAAGTTTCTCATACTCTTGTTTGAGTGTTCCAACCATTTGTCTCCTAAATCCTAAATGTAGTATATTGTCTTTAATAGCTTTCCTTACCAGAATTCTAGGTTGAGAGCACACTAAAAATATGTTTGGAAATAAAAGAGAGAAGGCAAGCTCTCCTTTCCATCTATCTAGCCAGAAGAATGTGTTTCTACCATTTCCTATTTTTTTATTCACACTCGTAGTCATCATGTAATCAAGAGATGTGATACTTTTCCAAAAAGGGGAATAGAATGATAAGTTAGATGTATCCCTATATTTGCTTTGGATAATATTTTTTCAAAGACCTAATACTGTATGATCATTATACCTAATCCACCATTTTGCTAATAGTGACTTATTTATTAAATCTAAATCTAAAACGCCTAATCCTCCTTGTTCTTTACTCTTACATACTATACTCCATGCAATTGGAGTCAATTTTTCTTAACAGTACTACCTCCAAACCAGAGGAATTTTCTTCTAATTCTATCTATCCTTATTCTAACTTCATGTTTTCTAATTTTGTTGCTAAGCCAATCTTACGGATCTTTTTCATATGTTGATTTCTCTCATATCTAAGTACTAAAATATTTCAAATTTCTTTGGCATTTGTAGAGTGAGTGAGTGATAGTGCAATAGTCTCATGAATTAAGCTAAGTATAGTGTTCATGGTATTTTCATTCGCATATTTGAGTTAGGGTAGCATCATCAATTTCATATTTGGATGTCCAACCATCCTCTACAATCTTCTAAAGCTCAAGTAGATTAAGGTAGTTTACCATATATCTTTTCCAAAAAGAGAAATTCTTACAACCTACACCAAAGATTGGTGGTTCTTTCACAAACTTCAATTGTGTCATTTTTCATAAGACAAGATCAAGAACTATCAAGATTTTGAAAATTAGCTAGCTATGAACATGTGGACTCGGATACCAATTGTTAGAATTTGGGGGGTCATAATGTCAAGTGCTAGTGCCGAAGCATTTACAATAATTATAATTCAAACTTTTAGACCATAATCACCGAGCTAAAATTTCAGCAAGCAAGTACTATGAGCAATTGAGCAAATAAAGATAACAAAGTACAAGTATAGTAAAGAGAGAGAATAAAGAGTATGAGAGATCAAGAGAACATAAGAACACGCAATATAATGTGGTTCAGCCTACAAACAAACTAGGCCTACATCCACGGGACTTTCGGAAACAAAACTTCTTTCCGGGACCGATTCCACTAAACACTAATTTTCTTTATAATTGCGAAACATATATTTGGTTTCTTCTCAATAAACAAACTAATCTTAGATTCCTAAACCTATGCAATGAGATACACCACTCTAAGGTAAAAGGTCTGATTGACTACACAATCAAAGACATGGATGGACTACTTGATAACACAATATAGTGCACCAAAGGCTATAAACTAGCAAGAATAAGTGTTCTCGAATTAACAATTAGATGATTGTAGCTATCCTAAGTCTCTCAAGTTAGACAGTTGTAGGAGAAAGCTCTAGTACTCTTTCTGGTGCTTAATTGTATGCTTGAAAGCTTGGGTGGGTTTAAGATATCTTTCAGATCCGTACCCTCAAGATATATATATATATATACTGAGCACATCTTGAAGTCTTGGAGTCTTGATTTTGAGCCCTTGTGTTACAAAATCTTACAATGCGTTACAGAATCCGTTATAACAGGTTGACAACTTTCCAGAATTTTCCTTCTTTACTTGATTCACTGACTTCTAGGCCCTCTTAAACAGGAACCCATTGTGATGGGTCTTTGATGTGTTATAGTAATACATACCTCTGGAAATCCTTCACTACTCCAGCTCTTCTCCTCTTCAATCCATTGTGACGGGTTGGGGACCCGTTGTGATTTGTTGGGCATGCGTTATGGTAACACATGGCTCTGGGCTTGCTCTTGACATCTTTGAGTATGTTTTGACTTGTACATGCACGTTTGAGCCTTTGCATCATCATTGTGTACCTATATAAACCTGCAACTCACCAAAGCTCAATTGTGCAAGATTGGTACTGATTTATTTTGCATATTGTCAAACAAGAGATGAGTTTAATGTAACACAAACTACTCTTGGTTATAATGCATATGATATTGTACCTAATAGCTGCATTAAACCAAACAAATGTTAATAACAATAACATGCAAGTCTTAATATGAATTCAACCAAGATTTAATAATAAATAAGATCGAATATTGAAATAATCAAGGCCATATAATACATGAACCAAGCCTTTATACTGAAAACTGCATTTCAGAATATATTGGATAACACAGTTCTAAAAGTAAATCAATATGAAAGAAAATTAAATCAACTTTATTAGTAGCATTATATCTTACTACGAAAAGAGTTTCTTCTCCGAGTACTTCATTTAAGTGTTGTAACCATTCACTAAAACATAACGAAGAAGCATCGAGTAACACTCTAAGTGCTTCATGTAGAGTACTTAATTTATGAGTGATTCTGATCAGAGTACTTCATTTATGGATGGTAACCATTAAAGAAAACACCGCAAAGCTTCATATCTAACTATGAGAGGTGTTTCTGATAAGAGTACATCATTTGTGAGTGGTAACCTTTCAAGAAAACTCTACAAAGCATCACATCTTACTACGAAAAGAGTTTCTTCTCCGAGTACTTCATTTAAGTGTTGTAACCATTCATTAAAACACAACGAAGAAGTATAGAGTACTACTCTAAGTATTTCATGTCCGAGTACTTATTTATGAGTGATTCTGATTAGAGTATTTCATTTATGGGTGCAAACTATTAAATAAAACATCACAAAGCATCTAACCCTACTGCGAGAAGTGTTTCTTATCCTAGTACTACATTTATGAATGGTAATCATTAAAGAAAATACCACAAAGCATCATATCCTACTAAGAAGTGTTTTTTATCAGAGTATTTAATTTATGAGTGGTAACCTTTCATGAAAACTCCACAAAGCATCATATCTTAACACGAGAAGAGTATTTGCTCCGAGTACTTTATTTAAGTGTTGTAACCATTCATTAAAACACAACAGAGAGGCATAGAATACCAATCTAAGTGTTTGATGTCGGAGCACTTAATTTAGGAGTGATTCTGATCAAAGTACTTCATTTATGGGTTGTAACATTTAAATTAAACATCACAAAGCATCTTACCCTACTGCGATAAGTGTTTCTTATCTGAGTACTTCATTTATGGATGGTAACCATTAAAGAAAACACCACAAAGCATCATATCTTACTAAGAATTATTTATGATCAGAGTACTTCATTTATAAGCGGTAATCTTTCAAGAACACTCTACAAAGCATCATATCTTACTACGAAAAGAGTTTCTTCTCCGAGTACTCCATTTAAGTGTTGTATCCATTCACTAAAACACAACGAATAAGCATCGAGTAACACTCTAAGTGCTTCATGTACGAGCATTTAATTTATGAGTGATTCTGATCAAAGTACTTCATTTATGGGTTGTAACCATTAAAGAAAACATCACAAAGTATCGTACCCTTCTGCGAGAAATGTTTCTTATCTGAGTACTTCATTTATGGGTGGTAACCATTAAAGAAAACACCGCAAAGCATCATAATCAAACTATGAGAGGTGTTTCTGATAAGAGTACATCATTTATGAGTGATAACCTTTCAAGAAAACTCTTCAAATCCTCATATCTTACTACGAAAAGAGTTTCTTCTTCGAGTACTTCATTTAAATGTTGTAAACATTCATTAAAACACAACGAATAAGCACAAAGTACCATTTTAAGTGCTTCATGTCCGAGTACTTAGTTTATGAGTGATTCTGATCAGAGTACTTCATTTATTGGTGGTAACCATGAAAGTAACATCACGAAGCATCTTACCCTACTGCAACAAGTGTTTCTTATCTGACGCCTCCATTTATGGGTGGTAACCATTATAGTAAACACCAAAAAACATCATATCCTATTATGCAGAAGTGTTTCTGAATATAGTACTTAATTTATGAGTGGTAACCTTTCAAGATAACTCTAGAAAGAATCATATCTTACGACGAGCCGAGTTTCTTCTCCGAGTTCTTCATTTAAGTATTGTAACCAACACAAGGAAGAAGCATAGAGTACTACTCTAAGTGTTTCATGTCCGAGTACTTGATTTAAGAGTGATTCTGATCAGAGTAGTTCATTTATGGAGGCTAACTACTAAATAAAATATCACAAAGCATCTTACTCTATTGCGAGAAGTGTTTCTTATCTTAGTACTTTATTTATGGATGGTAACCATTAAAGAAAACACCACAAAGCATGATATCCTACTAAGAAGTGTTTCTGATCAGAGTATTTCATTTATAAGTGGTAACCTTTCATGAAAACTCCACAAAGCTTCATATCTTAACATGAGAAGAGTTTCTTCTACGAGTACTTTATTTAAGTGTTGTAACCATTTATTAAAACACAACGAAGAAGTATCGAGTAACACTCTACGTTCTTCATGTATGAGTACTTAATTTATGAGTGATTCTGACCAGAGTACTTCATTTATGGGTGGTAACCATTGAAGAAAACATCACAAAGCATCATACCCTTCCGCGATAAGTGTTTCTTATCTGAATACTTCAATTATGGGTGATAACCGTTAAAATAAACAACACAAAGCATCATATCCAACTATGAGAGGTGTTTCTGAAAAGAGTACATCATTTGTGAGTGGTATGCTTTCAAGAAAACTCTACAAAGCATCACATCTTACTACGAAAAGAGTTTCTTCTCCGAGTACTCTAATTAAGTGTTGTAACCATTCATTAAACACAACGAAGAAGTACATAGTACTACTCTAAGTATTTCATGTCCGAGTACTTATTTAGGAGTGATTCTGATTAGAGTACTTCATTTATTGGTGGTAACCTTTAAAAAAAACATCAAGAAGCATTTTATCCTTCCGCGATAAGGTTTCTTATCTGAGTCCTTCATTTATGGGTGGTAACCATTATAGAAAACACCACAAAGTATCATAATCTATTATGCAGAAGTGTTTATGAACAAAGTATTTCATTTATGAGTGGCTACCTATCAAGAAAACTCTACAAAGCATCATATCTTATTACGAGAAGAGTTTCTTCTCCGAGTACTCCATTTAAGTGATTTAACCATTCATTGTAACACATCGAAGAAGTATAGAGTACTACTCTAAGTATTTCATGTACGAGTACTTATTTATGAGTGATTCTGATCAGAGTACTTTATTTATGAGTGGTAACCTTTCATGAAAACTTCACAAAGCATTATATCTTAACACGAGAATAGTTTCTTTTCCGAGTACTTTATTTAAGTGTTGTAACCATTCATTAAAAACACAACAAAGAGGCATATAGTTTCACTCTAAGTGTTTCATGTTCGAACAGTTAATTTATGAGTGATTCTGATCAAAGTACTTAATTGATGGGTTGTAACATTTAAATTAAACATCACAAAGCAACTTACTATACTGCAATAAGTGTTTTTATCTGATTATTTCATTTATGGATGGTAACCATTAAAGAAAACACCAAAAAGCATCATGCCTGATCAATGTAATTCATTTATGGGTTGTAACATTTAAATTAAACATCACAAAGCATCTTACCCTACTGCGATAAGTATTTCTTATCTGAGTACTTAATTTATGAGTGGTAACCATTAAAGAAAACTCCACAAAGCATCATATCTTACTATGAAGTGTTTCTGATCAGAGTACTTCATCTATAAGCGGTAATCTTTCAAGAACACTCTACAAAGCATCATATCTTACTGCGAAAAGAGTTTCTTCTTCGAGTACTTCATTTAAATGTTGTAACCATCCATTAAAACACAACAAAGAGGCATAGAGTACAACTCTAAGTGTTTCATTTTCGAGTATTTAATTTATGAGTGATTCTGATCAGAGTACTTCATTTATGGGTGGTAACTAATAAAGAAAACATCACAAAGTATCGCACCCTTCTGCGAGAAATGTTTCTTATGTGAGTTCTTCATTTATGGGTGGTAACCATTAAAGAAAACACTGCAAGGCATCATATCCAACTATGAGAGGTGTTTCTGATAAGAGTACATCATTTGTGAGTGGTAACCTTTCAAGAAAACTCTACAAAGCATCTTATCTTACTACGAAAAGAGTTTCTTCTCCGAATACTTCATTTAAGTGTTGTAACTATTCACTAAAATACAATGAAGAAGCATCGAGTAATACTCTATGTGCTTCATATATAAGTACTTAATTTATGAGTGATTCTGATCAGAGTACTTTATTTATGGGTGTTAACCATTAAAGAAAACATAAAAAAGCATCGTACCGTTCCGCGACAAGTGTTTCATATCTAAGTACTTCATTTATGGGTGATAGCAATTAAAGAAAACACCGCAAAGCATCAAATCCAACTATTAGAGGTGTTTCTGATAAGAGTACATCATTTGTGAGTGGTAAGCTTTCAAAAAACTCTACAAAGCATCATATCTTACTACGAAAAGAGTTTTTTCTCCGAGTACTTCATTTAAGTGCTGTAACCATTCATTAAAACACAACGAAGAAGTATAGAGTACTACTTTAAGTATTTCATGTCCGAGTACTTATTTATGAGTGATTCTGATCAGAGTACATCATTTATTGTTGGTAACCATTAAAAAAAACATCAAGAAGCATCTTATCATACTGCGATAAGGTTTCTTTTATGAGTCCTTCATTTATGGGTGTTAACCATAATAGAAAACACCTCAAATCATCACAATCTATTATCCCACTTAATTTATGAGTGGTAATCTTTCAAGAAAACTCTACAAAGCATCATATCTTACTACGAGAAGAGTTTCTTCTCCGAGTACTTCATTTAAGTGTTGTAACCATTTATTGTAACACATCGAACAAGCATAGAGTACTATTCTAATTATTTCATGTTCGATACCTATTTATGAGTGATTGTGATAATAGTACTTTATTTATGGGTGCTAACTATCAAATAAAACACCACAAAGCATCATATCCAACTAAGAAGTGTTTCTGATCAGAGTACTTCATTTATGAGTGGTAACCTTTCAAGAAAAATCCACAAAGCATCACATCTTAATACGAGAAGAGTTTCTTCTCCGAGTACTTTATTTAAATATTGTTACCATTCATTAAAACACAACAAAGAAGCATAGATTACCACTCTATGTATTTCATGTCCGAGCACTTAATTTATGAGTAATTCTGATCAAAGCACTTAATTTATGGGTTGTAACATTTAAATTAAACATCACAAAGCATCTTACCCTACTGCGATAAGTATTTCTGATCAGAGTACTTCATTTATTGGTGGTAACCATTAAAGAAAACATCACGAAGCATCTTACCCTACTGCAACAAGTGTTTCTTATCTGACGCCTCCATTTATGGGTGGTAACCATTATAGTAAACACCAAAAAACATCATATCCTATTATGCAGAAGTGTTTCTGAACATAGTACTTAATTTATGAGTGGTAACCTTTCAAGATAACTCTACAAAGAATCATATCTTACGACGAGCCGAGTTTCTTCTCCGAGTTCTTCATTTAAGTATTGTAACCAACACAAGGAAGAAGCATAGAGTACTACTCTAAGTGTTTCATGTCCGAGTACTTGATTTATGAGTGATTCTGATCAGAGTAATTCATTTATGGAGGCTAACTACTAAATAAAATATCACAAAGCATCTTACCCTATTGCGAGAAATGTTTCTTATCTTAGTACTTTATTTATGGATGGTAACCATTAAAGAAAACACCACAAAGCATGATATCCTACTAAGAAGTGTTTCTGATCAGAGTATTTCATTTATGAGTGGTAACCTTTCATGAAAACTCCACAAAGCTTCATATCTTAACATGAGAAGAGTTTCTTCTACGAGTACTTTATTTAAGTGTTGTAACCATTTATTAAAACACAACGAAGAAGTATCGAGTAACACTCTACGTTCTTCATGTATGAGTACTTCATTTATGGGTGGTAACCATTAAAGAAAACTTCGCAAAGCATCATATCCCACTTTGAGAGGTGTTTCTGATAAGAGTACATCATTTATGGATGGTAACCATCAAAGAAAATACCATTAAACATCAAATCCTACTAAGAAGTGTTTCTGATCAGAGTACTTCATTTATGAGTGGTAACCTTTCAAGAAAACTCCACAAACATCATACTTACCACGAGAAGAGTTTCTTCTCTGGGTACTTCATTTAAGTGTTGTAACCATTCATTAAAACATAACGAAGAAGCATAGAGTGATACTCTATGTGTTTTATGTCCGAGTACTTAATTTATGAGTGATTCTGATCAGAGTACTTCACTTTTGGGTGGTAACCATTAAAGAAAACATCACAAAGCATCTAACCCTATTGCGAGAAGTGTTTCTTATCTGAGTACTTCATTTATAGATGGTAACCATTAAAGAAAACACCACAAAGTATCATATTCTGCTATGAGAAGTGTTTCTGATCAGAGTACTTCATTTATGAGTGGTAACCTTTCAGGAAAACTCTACAAAGCATCATATCTTACTACGAGAAGAGTTTCTTCTCCAAGTACTTCATTTAAGTGTTGTACCCATTCACTAAAGCACAACGAAGAACCGTAGAGTACCAATCTAAGTGCTTCATGTCCGAGTATTTAATTTGTGAGTGATTATGATCAGAGTACTTCATTTATGGATGGTAACCATTAAAGAAAATACCACAAAGCATCGTATCTTACTATGAGAAGTGTTTTAGAGTACTTTATTTATGAGTGGTAACCTTTCAAGAAAACTCTACAAAGCATCATATCTTACTACGAGAAGAGTTTCTTCTCCGTGAACTTCATTTAATTGTTTTAACATTTCACTAAAACAACAAAGAAGCATAAAGTACCACTCTAAGTGCTTCATGTTCGAGTACTTAGTTTATGAATGATTCTGATCAGAGTACTTCATTTATGGGTGATAATCATTAAAGAAAACATCACAAAGCATCTAACCCTACTAAAAGAAGTATTTCTTATCTGAGTACTTCATTTATGAGTGGTAACCATTAAAGAAAATACCACAAAGTATCATATCCTACTATGGGAAGTGTTCTGATCAGAGTATTCATTTATGAGTTGTAACCTTTCAAGAAAACTCTACAAAGTATCATAACGTACTACGAGAAGAGTTTCTTCTCCGAGTACTTCATTTAAGTGCTTTCAACACGGTTCTTCATGACACGACAAGTCTTGACTCGGCACAACATGACATAGCATGTCTCGTCTCGGCACGATCGAGCCTTCGGTCGAAACTGGTACACCTCTTTCCTTCTTTCGCTCTAGCTATGATAATCTTTTATAGGTATCTATAGAGACCTTTGACTCGACTCGGCTCGTCTCGGCACAACATTGAGAGACTCGGCTCATCTCGACAAGACTCTGCTCAGCACAACATGATTTGATTCGACTTGACACAGTTCGTCACGACTCGGCATTGCACAATGCAACTTGTCTCGGCACGGTGGGGCTTCCGGCAAAACTCGGTACACTCTTCTTTTCCTTTGACAATTTTTTGTAGGGATAGAAAGGGTTCTACAAACCTATCGGATCGACCTACTAAACACACGACCTCTACATGGCTGTCGGGGTGTGCGACTTCTACAAACCCGATAGAGCAAATCTCTCGGCGTGTGGCTTCCTCAAGGTTGTCGGGTCGAATTTTTTTTTGTTTGCGGCTTCTACAAAACTGACAAGCCGAATTATGCCGCGTGCAACTTCTACAAACTCGATAGGTCGAATTCTTCTATGTGCGACTTCTACAAACTTGTCGGGTCGAACTACTATATGTGTCTCCTACAAGGATGTCGGGTCGAATTTTATCTGTGTGCGACTTCTACAAACCCGACAGGTTGAATTATTCTAGATGTGACTTCTACAAACTTGTCGGGTCGAACTACTATGTGTGTCTCTTACAATGTTGTCGGGTCAAATTTTTTCTCTGTGCGACTTCTACAAACCCGACAAGCCAAATTACTCTGTGTGCGACTTCTACAAGCCCGTCGGGTGTTTTTTTTTTCATGTGTGCGACTTCTTCAAGCTCGGCGAGTCGGCTTCTTTTGCGTACGATAAAACTTGGTACAACTCTTCTCTTATCTTGTTTCGGCTATTATGACAATCTTTTGTAGGCACCGAAAGGATTCTCGGCATCGTTCAACATGGTTCGTCTTGACTCAGCACGACACGACTCGGCATAAAGTTTGGTACACCTCTTCTCTTCTTTTTTGATAATCATCTTTGCAGGACTAGACGGCTCCTCTCGTCACAAACCATCTCAACACACAACTCAACTCGACATCGGTTTCGGTATTCTCTTCTTTGTGTTCTACTCGGTTTTCTCTTCTCTACATTCTGCTCGATCTTTTCTTCTCTATGTCTACTCGGTCTACTCTTCTCTACGCGCTACTGTGTCTTCTATTCTCTGCATTCTACTCGGTCTTCTCTTCTCTGCACGCTACTCGATCTTCTCTTCTATGCATTTTACTCTGTCTTCTCTTTCCTGTGTGCAACTCGGTCTTCTCTTCGTTGTGTGCTACTCGGTCTTCTCTTCTGTGTGCTATTCGGTCTTCTCTTCTCTGTGTGCTACTAGGTCTTCTCTTCTATGTGCTACTCGGTCTTCTCTTCTGTGTGCTACTCGGTCTTCTCTTATGTGTGCTACTCGGTCTTCTCTTTTGTGTGCTACTCGACTAAACAATGTGTGCTCGACTGCTCTTCACTGTGTGCTACATCTTCGAATCATCTTGCCGGCTCTTCAAATTATAAGGTACAACTCCTCTTCTTTTGTTCCGGCTATTATAATAATCATCTTTGTAGGATCATCGGGACACAACTCGGCATGATAGCGAAAGACTCGTCTTGGAACGGTACGACTCCGCAAGCTTCGCCACATCCTGCAAGCGATAAAATTTATGAAGTGATTGTTGGCTACACATCGACAACTCGATTCTCTACTCAATCAACAAATGGCAAACCGACTCAACTGGCAATTGCACTCTCGACACAGCAAGGTCAACGAAACTTGGTACAACTCCTCTATTCTCTTGTTTCGACTTTCGTGGTAATCTTTTTTGCAGATTTGTCACGACACAGCTTAGACCAGCTTGGCATGATATGACTCGTTTGGACACAACCCGTCATCTCAATTCTTGATTATGGTAAAGCTCGACACACCCCAGCTCAAAGCAACACAACTCGGCATGATAGGACTCGGTTTCAAGTTGGTGCGGCTCGGCTCTTCAGTTCAACTTGGCATTATGTCAAGAGTTACTCCAATAACTTTGTATGGTATATTACGATTACCAAGGAAAGCTCCAATCTTATCTTGGTATTTTACGCATTGAGAAAGCCAATTGATCATATAAACAAACATCATACTGCACTCTAGTCTTAATTGTGAAAGAAACTTTCTACTTTAACATGTTTTTGTGATTCATTGTGTTTTCATATTTTGGCTTCATCTTGACATTCTCTTGAGAGATAGTTGGAAGCTTGCTTGGATACTCACTTGAAGACTTGCTCGAGGGCTTGCATTCAGAAGCTTTGGACACACTTGAAGACTCGCTCAAGGACCCGCCCGAGAAGTATCGTATAGTTGCATTCTTTTTTCCTTCACTAAGTTTTTCTCACTGAGTTTTCTTAGTAAGGTTTTTAATGAGGCAACAGAAATTAATACTTACTCGAAGACTCGTTCATGGACTCATTTGAAGACATTTAACTTCTGCATCTATATTAGCTGCAGAAGCTCGAGGGTTGATGATATGGTCCAATTTCGCACTTGTGCCTTTGCTTCTTTGGCCTATGGTCCAAGCTTGTATTTATATATAGAGTAGTTTTGAGCTGTAAAGGAGATCTCTCATTCTTTCATTAATGAAAAAGACTTTCTTCTCTTGCTTTGTCTCTTTCTCTCTTCTCCTCTTACTCTTGAATAATGATACTTCAGGGGTTTCTCTCTCGGTCCAAGCAACACGAAGCTGAGACACAGACTCCTGATCATTAACCTTATGAGAAATTCAATTGTGCTATTAAATAACTTCTAGTTCTTATGTATACGCTAATTTATTTTTTCTGTGCTAGTTTAATATTTGTGACAAATATAATTATTTGTTCTTATATATATTTATTCGTAATAATTTAACTTTTTCGAGGTATTAGTGTATAAATGAGTTTAAATCCGTACATTTGATGATATTAATAATTGTTATCCAAAAAGAATAAGACAAGAAAACAGATTATACCTCATTCTATTTTATATAGAGACGCCGGTATTAAACAAAAATGTTAAGGGTAAATTGGGAATTTAGTGAGGAAGATTTCTTAACGCTGGAAGTTGCAATTTCTGCGCGTAAATGGACCTCAGCCTCGCTTTGCGTTAAGCTACTATAAATGGACCTCAGCTTCTGGGCCTTACGCAGGCCTCGTTTCGTGAGTAAAAATGCAAAACCCTTCGCTTCCAGCTTCCGATGCTGTACGTAGAAACCCCAGCTGACTCTCTCTCGCTATGGAGAACAGCAACAAAGAAACGGAAGCTGCGACACTGGATTCTGTACGCGAAGAGGAGACACAGAGAGATGACAAGGCGCAACGGATGAAATACACCAGGTGCGAGATGGAAGCACTAAGATACGCGCATCTCGAGTACCAGCTTGAATTGTTCGAGCGGGTCTACTGGGGTCTCGAGCCGAAGATCAAGCGAGAGTTCGATGGAATTTTCGTGACGGATTCGAAGAAAAATAAGAATAGTAGGAATAGGAGCAAGAATAAGCAACGGAGTAAGAACTTCAGCGGAGGGGATTTTCATCAGGAAATGCTTATTCCTGGTATGATTGTTCCTCTTATTTCGTTTCTCCTTTCATTTTGAAGCAAGCACGCGGTTACAATATGTTAGAAGAACAAATGAACAAGCCCGCTAGTTACGTTTTGTCATTCTGTTGTAACTGTAATTAGTTAGAATTGAAGGTTCTAGAATATTTACTGAGGATGGAGGCATGATATGGGGATTGTGAGGTACAATATAACCAAGCGATCTTGAGCCAGTGACTACTTTATTTCGGCTGCGAAAATGGGTTAAGCACAGAAGACAACGGTTGGTAGAAATGCAAAATGCCCCGCTGGCAATTGCGCGATGTGTCGCAGCTTAAATATCATCCATGTAGTTAGGGTGATAAGTGTGTGAACTGTGAAGTGATTGTATGGAGCCAGGGGATATTTCTAGTTTTATTATAGGGTTTAGATTTACTCAAACGGCGTTGTGTTCCTAGTAGAGATATTTTGACATTTTGTTGGATTTAGAGAATATTGAGTTACAAATATAGATAGTAATAGTGAGCATGGGGTGTTGATTTTTGTTAGTTGAGTTTGTATGCTTCGTTTTTGTTGATAATATGAAGTGGTGGATGCTCTCCACTTATTTCAAAATAAAAAGAATATTTACTGAGCCTATAAATAAGAGGCTAGTGTAATCCGTGAATGAGATGCTGAATCAAACTCTTCCTCAGAAACAGTATCTTCCATGTTGCATAACAGATCTGTTATGGTATCAGGGTTGATCCAATGTACTTCAACTCTTTTTTTTGAAATAAGTGGGAAACGCCCATCACTTTATTTTACTAATAAAACTAAGTATATAAACTGAACTTTCAAAGCATATAAGAACACTCAATCTATTGTATTCTATATACCTATACTCCTATCTAGATTTCCTATCCGAAAATCTCTACATAGGCAATTATCATCAACCTATAAGACAAACTATATTGGATCAACCTACCAAGCTTTTGTTGATCAACTCCTAACAAACAAGTAATAAAACTAAATAACAAAACAAGTAATAAAACTAAAGACTCCACAAACTCTATCTTCATAATCTCCCAATCTCTGATTGATTGACTGACATAATCCATTGATCAAGGTCACATCTCCTTCCACAAACTCTGGTTATCGACATATCTCGCATCTGCCAATGGAGCATTTTGTGCCTCTATCAACCGCTGTCGTCGTTGCTCAGTCAGTCGTCGCACACAAACTATATCGGAACACTCATCCCTCCCAACAAACACGATCAATATCGATCACCTATGTCCCATCTAACTGATCTCTACCCAAATCGATCAATACCCATCTATGAATCGTATCAATCACCTTGCCTAAATCTGCGCTTCCAATCACCTTGCCCAGATCAGCACCTCCAATCCAATCTATCAATCACCTCTCTGATCAATCGATTTGTCAATCACCATTGATTAGCCTCCAATCCACATCGAACACCTCTTTGCCAAATCAATCTTAACAGCACCTCCAAGGATCATATCGAAACACCATAATCAGAAAAGATCTTACCAACACCTTCTCAGATCGGATCAATGGACCACCAGTATTGGATCTACCACCACCATAATCACCAGTATCAGATCAATCGGCGTACCAGCACCTCCTCAGATCAGATCAGATCAATGGATGTAACCCCAGTACTGGATCGTCTCATCAGATCACCTTCCTCAGATTAGATTGAGCACCACTGTTCTTTCAAGCGCAGTATCTTCCCATTTTCAGTCGCGTCACCAGGATAAAGGACAGCACATCTGGTCCCAGCATCTGATCGAGCACCTCAGCATCTGATCCATCAAGCACTTCACGAGGCCAGATGTCCGCATCTGATCGAGCACCTCCGCATCTTGATTGAGCACCACATTATTTGCTTGTGCTAACAATCTTACTTATCATCGAACTCGTCTCTGATCTGATATATTGATTTGGCCTCAGATCGCTCGCCTTGTCAGGTTCTGTGACCCGAACTAGGAGGGAGAAGAGAAGGGGGGAAGAAGATAAGAGTGAAGAGAGGAGTAGAGAGAAGAAGGGAGAGAGGGGAGGAGGTGGAGGCGGGGGAGACCGGATACTGCACCTCAGGAACTCCTGATCTCTCTTTCTTTGTCCATCTATATTCAATCACCCTTCTTGCTCTCTCTCTACAATCATGGCTTCTCCTCCAAGACAGATTGCCTCTACGGTTTCATCTCCTGTTTTGACCAATACTGCAATCTGCATCAAACATTCAGTCTCAACCAAACTAGATGGAAGCAATTTTCTCACATGGAAATCACAAATTGAGATAATTGTCAATGGATTTGGTCTTGTGGGCTACCTTTATGGCACTTCCCGTCACACATTTCCGTCCAGATCAAATCTTGCTCAAATGGCTTCGCTCCTCGATCGAAAAATCTGTACTTTTTGAGTTTGTCAACTGTCGCACATTAACCGAGCTCTGGCAATCACTTCACAGTTTCTATTATGCAACTTCCGAAGCTCTAAACTCGGCGTAAACAGACCCGATAGCACATTATACGTCGACAGGGAATAAAGGCGAAACCCGTTGCTCACATGGGCCACAAAACTTTGCTGCTGGGGTCAAGATTTCTCAGGACCAATCCTCCTCAACAGTTCTGTTACTCCCCACTGCTTCTAATTTTCCTGCGCAAGGCAGAGGTAGAGGTAAAGGGGTCCAAGACTTGGTAGAGGTTTCTCATATTTTCCCAATCAAGCCCAGAATCCTGGAGAACGACTTATTTGTCAGATTTGTTTCAAACCAGGTCACAGAGCCTCAATTTGTTACCATCGCTTTGACCATTCTCAGGAACAATCCTCCTCAACAGTTCTGTTACTACCCACTGCTCCTAATTTTCCTGCGCAAGGCAGAGGTGGCCTGGGTTGTCCAGGATTTGGTAGAGGTTTCTCATCCTTTTCCAATCAAGCCCAGAATCCTGGAGAACGGGTTATTTGTCAGATTTGTTTCAAACCAGGTCAAGAAGCCTCGACTTATTACCATCGCTTTGACCATTCTTATACACCTAGAGTTCCAAAATTTCAAGGTCTTTTCACAGCACTGGCTACTGAACCAACCGAAAGATGGCGTTTGGACTCTAGTGCCAAATCTCACGCGACGACCGACAGCAACAACCTGAGCTCATTCGCTCCATACAATAGTAATGATAGATTGCAAGTAGATAATGGCATCGTTTTACTTATTCATTATCTTGGTCAGGGCTTCATCGTATGTCACATGACAATTTACATCTTAATGATGTGTTACATGTCCCTCAAATAACAAAAATCTCAGAGTTCAAAATTCACTCTTCACAATGATGTGCTTGTTGAGTTTTTCCCTTTCTGTTGTGTAATTTAGGCCTCAATAATGGTCTCTCCCAAATCTCTTCACATCCACAAGAACTTGTAGAAGAATCAAGAAAGTATCTTGGCCGAGGTGTGGCATGCTCGGTTCAGCCATACTTCCTCTAATACAACTCGGCCCATAATAAATTATCACAAGCTCCATGCTCTCTCAAAAGTTGCCACTGCGTAGTGATTGTTGTATGGCTAAGTCACATGTTTGCCTTTTGTGCCTTCTTATTTTTATGCTACTTCTCCTTTGGAGGTGATTACACTGATCTTTCGGGCCCAGCCCCGGTTGTATCCTCTAGTGGATTTTCGATATTATGTACATTTTGTTGCAATTTCAGAGGAACAAATAAGAGCTGGTCCTTCAAATCAATCTGACATGCAAGAAATCAGTAGTAAATTGGAAAACACACAATGTGAAGATGAAGAAACTAGTGATGATTCTTATGATGGCATACTGAAGCCGGCATTTCTGGTTGAAGGGGAACCTGATTTTGAATCAGGTCCACCTGTTGATGGCTTGGAGTATCTCAGGCGTGTCAGGTTTTAACATTTCGCACTCTTTCTATTTCTAGCTTAGATTGCAGTACCGTGGTTGCTAAGTGCTAACTCTTGAGTATGCATCCTGATACCAGTCAGATTGAATACATACGAGTGCTGTTTGGTGCCAGTGCAATTCTTTCTTTTATCACGGACTCATGATCTGTACTTGGATTTTAACTAAAATTTATATCGGCACCTATATAACCATTAATTTCAGACCTTACTGAATATGCAACAGGTGGGAGGCTGATCAGCTACCTGATGTTAAAGTGGCCAAACTAAATTTAAGTGAAATTAGTGCTGAGCAAACACCTTACATGCCCAAAATTCCCGATTTGCCAAAATGCCCTCCAAATTTGTTGCCTACCAAGAAGTGGGAGGATTCTTTTCTGGTTGATTTCGCCGAATTGAGAAAGGTAACTATCTATTTATTTTTCCGATCGACAATTTTGTAATTTTTTTAATAGTATTATGGAAATGTAGTTTTTAGTTATTCTGCTGCTTGCAAACTGTAAACACAAACTCAAACTAATCCGGTAAAGCGCCAGTATTCCTTGTGTTACAATAAGCTATTTTCAAGATTGGATTTGTTCCTTAATTCTTGTGACCAAGTTCTAATGGTCAAGAGAACCCTCGGTCATTGCAATTTGGCAACATTTTCATTCAAATTTGTAACTTCCTTCAGTTGATTCAGTTTAGAAGGTATTGTCAGGAAGAACTGGATTCACAATTTAAACTAATTCCACTGAAATTCATCCTCCATTGAACTAACTAAATGCAAAGAAAATACTTTATTCCAACTAAATTCAACCTTTTATCAGGCAATTTCACAGCTTGACCGTTCAGTGAACTCTTCAGATAGCTCCTCTAAATCAGTGAGTTTTCAAAGCCAAATTATTCCAACTGTAGCAACAATCCTTAACATGGACGCTGTTTCTCGTGCTTCTGCACTTCGAAATTACATTGACATGTGTGAAAGTAGCAAGAAGCTGTCAAGGCATGATTGTCTATGGCTGTTTGCCCTGTGTGCCACTGTGGACATGCCACTGCAGGCTGACACATGTGCATCTTTGAGGTGCCTGCTGCGCAAGTGCTTAGGAATACTTGTCACGAAGTCAGAGATGGATGATGAGGTGGCGATGTTGAGTATGATTGTGTCTATATGTGGGAAGTACTTTGGGCAGTATGATAACACAAGGTAGCGGAATCTGATAGTTTAAAATTTCCTTTCTGAAACCTTGCTGTAAACTGGTAACAGAAAGAAGCGTTTTGTGATTTTGAAATTGTTCATCATGTGAATATGTTATGAGCCCAGTGTCTTGTTTGAAATTTTGGCAAGTATACATTTTTGTTATTTAATTTGGTCTATTTATCTTGCAATCAATCTGTGTTTCATTATATTTTATACCACCTTATTTTTCGTTAATATTATTGTCCAATAAGAAAAGAAGCGTCCTATTAATTTACTAATGCCATCTAGGGGTGGATTAAAAAAAAATGTAAATTTGGTCTCTTAATCTTTATTGAAGCCACTATTCGTAGCCCCATCATCTGCTCAGGAGGCATTTCCACTTAAAATAAGTTCTAAAAAAGATGCTAAGCACATAGCAAACATACACTAGTTGTCATGCTATTTTTCTTCTAACATTTTTGCAATTTTGCATATGCTGCCATAGTTGCAATGGTGCCATTTGCAATCTATGTTGTCCAATTTTTAATCTCGTATAGATCGATCTCAAAACACCCCCAAAAAGCCACAACGGATTCAGCACATTAATTCAAATTGGATGGATCATATGCATGTCATAAAAATGGTATCGTCACATCAATGAGCACATATTTGAACTCACAATCTGTCATTGAACCCCTGAATGAAGAAATAAACATATGGAGCAGGCGATATACAGTTGAGTGAGATACAGATAAACTGTGCTATCACATGAGTATCCCAAAAGGGTAACTCAGGTGTCCCAAGTGTGTATCACTTGTGGAGTTATCCTTTTAAGTAGCACAAACCATGGTAAAATACCTCAATAACAAAAGAATCAAGGGACAACTACTCAAATGTCAGATGCTGTTGCAAATTCCTCTATGTTATTAGTTGCACAACTATTCTGGCTTCTTAACAAGAACTATATTTTGCAATACCTTTACCATTTACAACAAACTGCTTCCACTGAATTTGATATATTCACAATACAAGACACTAATCCCTCCTCTCTACATACACAATTAAAGCTTGACCAAGAGCTTGCTCCTTGGGTCATTGTCCTTCGAATTGTTAGCAGACTGCCTTTTCATCTGTATTTGGTTCACTGCTTCAGAAATTAAGAGGCTGAATTTTGGGATGGGCTTGTTTGAAGAAGAAGAAGGCACAGTGACCCCTGCCTTTTTAAGAGCTTGTGAAATTCCTTTCTGGGACCGCTGATAGTGCGCATGACACAAAGAAGGATTTGCTGCCTTTAACACCGGTTTCCCACAAATAATTGGTGAACCTTGTGGGCTACTGCAATAATGTGGAAAAAGGAAACAAATAATTATTATATTAACCAAAATGCTATTGTGGCCTTTCAATCTTAAAGTAAGAAGTTACGCAATAATATATTGCGATTCAGGCAATTTCATCGATGCATGGTATACAACTAGTGCAGTATGATTGTAGTGTTTTTTCCACTTTTAACACGGCTTAAAAAAGTAACGTCAGAATCATTGTAAGAATAAATCATTACTGGTAAACTTATAATCACAGGAATTTGGGACATTGTCTGGTAGAAGAGGTTGACATTGTCTGCTATTTTATTTAATAATTATTTTATATCGCGAAACTATTCAACACTAATTTAAATATACCAACATGGCAACATATCAAATCTACAAATATTCGAATTAGACCAATAAAATCTATCGACGTTGTTAACCAAATTTATAAATTTTCAAATATTACATTTCTTCCTCACTTAAAAATAAATTCCGTCCTCAAAATTTCATGTAACACCATATGTAACATTTCTCCCTCACTTAAAATAAATTTCGAAATTCCACATAGCAGGAAAAATATATAATATGATTAATTATTTACTCAAATATCACCTTAAGGTATTTATATGATATAAATTATAATTAATAATGCACCACGTTTGCAGTATGTTAGCAATATTTCTTAGTTCAAATATATTACTTAAAAAATATCATATGGTCATCGCATCTGCTCCACCATCTCCTTCATTTTCCCAACAGAAAATGTTGCTTACACTAGAAATTCATTCATTCAAATATTTTAAACTTGTTGCATAATATTTTAGTGAAAAAGGTGTAATTTGCATAAACGTTGCCAGAAGGGAAGAAGTAAAGAGGAGGGAAAGTAAGAGAAAGGAAAAAGAAAGGAGTATACTGGGACCCACAAGGGCATTTTAACAAAGAATTTAGAAGAGGGGCATTTTGTTTGAACTTTTCAAGAGGAACGACATTCTATAAAATTCTCCATTAAAATCCATAGTTAATCCAAAGAGATGATATTCTGGTCACATGAGAGCTAAGGACCAAGTGAAGTACTGACAGCTAAAGTAAAAAAAAAAAGCACTCTGATTGTTGTTAACAAAAAGATTTCTTATGGCTCAATTAATCTAATTGGTGTTAGAATAACGTTGACAAATTATCTTCAGGTATATACGATCATATACAGGTTTAAAACATCATAATCAGAGCATCTCTTAAACAGATAAACAAGTCTGGAAAACAGACAATTGACAGTCAGCATAGAGTACCTTAATTATGAAATTAGTAAACCAAACCTTCCAATGATCTTAGACGATATTAAACTAATTACCACCTCGGAGGATGCTATAATTTTGGATGATGCATCAGAAATTTAAAATCTAAGAGAGTACTTTGACTTAAATTGAATTTCTATTTCACAAAGCAGAAATAAATGGCTCAAAGGACAGAATTTAAAATTAGCGGACTTTACCATCGAATTATTAATACATAACCAATTTTTTTTTGAAGAAATACATTACCAAAGTTAAAATTCCATACCTTTTAATTACGAAATTACAAGGCTTATAAAGCGTCTGCTTCGGATCGGCCAGTATATGCTGGTGGCAGAACTTCGTCAAAGGCATGGCCTTAGCTTTACACCCAGAGAAAGCACACTTCAATCTCTCCTCACCAGTTTCAACCTCCTCCTCCGTGCTAGCCTCCTGTCCTTTAACCTTGCGCTTTTCGAGAGGGCTCTTTCCAAATTCCCAGTAGTAATCCCTGTGCTTGATCCTCAAATCCTCGATGAGGTTCCAGTAATGGCGATTGTAGATGGAGGCGAGTTGGCGGAGGCGCCGAGCCCTCCGACGGAGCACCTCCGTTCGTTCGAGATGCGAAGCCGTACGGAGACACTCGTCCTCTTGAATTGTGACCGGAGACGGAGATACATCAATGGAGGAGGGTTGTTTCTTGAAATTGGGATTAGGGATTGGTGAAGGATTTCGAGTTAGTGGTGATCGCGACGACCCTGAGCCAGGTTCTCTCTTCACAGTTTTCGACACCATGGTTAATTTTCTCGCATCTGCACTCTCTCTTTCTATCTCCCCCCTTTTTTTTTATTTTGGTTACTGAGAGCAGAAGAGGTAAGTGTCAGTGTCAGGCATCGGGCGTGATATTGAACCGAAAGCGCTGTTTAAATGTACGAAAAGAAATCTATGCGGCGGGTGTCTGACAAGCGGACCCACCATGACTTTAGGAGAAGAAACCATTTGTGGGAGCCAAATGTCAGTTATCTACAAGGGAGATTATAATACGAGTTGCAATGGGGCCCACAAGTCGGCAAGTCGGCTAGAGATTTGCTTGTATGACGTATGAATCCACAGAGTTGTCTGTAACTCGCATGTCTGTCGAAGCCGAAACCATTGTTGCATCACGATTCATGTATATTGAAAAATACGCTTTGAGGAGTCTCTGGCTAATGGGACCCACGTCAGCAACGGTTCCTGAAAAAGTATAATTTAGGGGAAGACGACAATCTGCAATATTTTGTAATTCAAATAATCTGCAATACATCTGGGGGCTCGATCAGGTTCACAAGTATGATTTGAAGTCTCAGTCAAAACTATTAATTATTTTATGATGATATATTTTTATATAACTAAAAAAAATCTTGTAATATTATGCATAAATAAGCTGAAGCCTTCATTGTGTATAAAGTTATATCGAATGTCAACAATTTGCGAAATAAAAATTAAATGATATTCATTAAAGACATTTATTTAAGAAAATTGTAAATTTTTTTTGGCACACTTTTTATCAAGATATTCCAGTATCTTTTAATACGGGAAATCTTACAATATTTACATTACTATATATAATGAATCTTTTTATTAAACGAAAACAATCCTAAAATCTATTTTGTCAGATAAACACAATCCTAGTGAATATTTTTCTGTTAACAGGCCAAAAAACAAGTTCTATAATAACAATTTCATTCAGTAAAGGATTAACTTCTTTTTTTCTTTCAAACTTGTACAAAATTCACTTTTACTCGAGCACAAAAATTGATTTATATTGAACAAATCATTAGAAATTTACGAACGATCAAAATTATTATCCTAAGAGATAGAATAAAAAGATACAAAAAGAGAACAATAAAAGCAAATGCACAAAGGCTGTTGCTCTATTTGAGATCCATGTTAGCTAAAAATCTGTCCTCTCGGGCTTTGCATTAACCAAGTATATATTATAATTAAAACAGGGTTGCAAAGCATCGCCAAAAAAAATTCATCCATTATAGAATTGTTCTTTTTTTTTTTTACTTTTAGGTAAAAAAGTAAATTTTTACTGACGAAATTTGAACAAAATCCTTTAGCAATCAAAATCACTCTCCTTACTAAAATACATGTTTTATGTTATGAAGGCTAATCAATTACATAGGTATAAAACTTCATCAAGAGCTCCTGAGTTCCTGATCAGAATTCAAAACAAATAAAACAAAAGAATAAACATAAGCAAGTATTATATATACAATATTTACAACAAAGCAAATACTAATATATAATTTGGTAGTGAAGTATGAATTAACATAAGCAAGTATTGATAAATACTTACTAGCTACTACAATTGTAAAGTATGAATAGTGTATATACAATTTGATACAATTATATAGAGATATACTATTGTAAAAACGTTTGCAAACGGTTCAATTTACAACTTTGGAATTCAAAATTTCTATCTAAGTTTAATAAATTCCTAATTTCAAAATTTATAGGATATCAAATTTCGTGATTTATAGAGCTTTCAACAAATCAGGAGGTCACTTTTTTTTATATTAAACGAGATTATTTTAACAAATATTTATAAAATAGCTAGAAAGCTCTAAAATATCAAAGTTTGCTTTCCTTCAAAATTTTGATATTAAAAAATATTGAGCAACTTATATCGAAATTTTGAATTAAAGAACTTACAATTTTATTTCCACAATAGTTTATCTCCTATCAGTACTGTATATAAAGCTTCCTCAGTGTCGGCGTGTTCAATTTTCCTGACACTCTGACACGTTATTTTGCTATTCAATTTGCATTGTACGTGTGTCCAGATTATTAGACACGTGACACGTCATTAATGAGACATGCCATTAATTTCACGTCATTAATTTCAGTATAAATCATTAATAATATTAATTTCACGCAATTAATATTCACACATTCCCTATTTCATATAAATCACCATGCTTTCAAAATAACTTAAGAAAGATGTATGATATTTATTATTATATAACTCTAATTTCAGTGAAACAATGTTGTTTAACAAAAAGACCGAAATTAGTATAGTTGCACTGTTTATTTTTGTAATACAAAATTCTCTTCTTAAAAGAAAAAAACAAGAATCTGCCGCGATGCAATTTCTAGTTGAGAAATATTTGGGATAGTGAAAATGTTACTTGCATAAAATTAAACTTATAGATGTATTTACCATCAATTTTGACACGCATACACACATCATTATTAATGAAAAACAAAACACACTAACTTCAATTTTTTTAACTTAAATAGCTTGTTACAAAAGAATGTAAAAAATATAATATCAATGTAGCTTAAATAATATGTGTACACTAGTCTATCTTAAGATTTTTTTTTCCCCACAAACAGAGAAACTGCACACCATTTTGCTTTCACAGTACAACTGTGTGAATTAAGAAAGAGAAAAGATACAAGTTCATCCAATTTGCGTCTACCCACCATTTAATAAATAAGTAATTTCATTTATCAAATAAGTTGTTTGGTTTAACAACTATAATTATAACTTTTGAAACACATTATAAGTCATAGAAACTAGAAAGGTCACCATTATATATATTAACTATAACTGTTACACAAAACAACTTATTTGTTGAATGTAGCTACTTAATTATCCATTAAATGAAGCAACAGATGTACACTGAAAACAACTTTCTACTTCAGTATGTGCCTTAGTGAAAGCATTCAATGATACTAAGCCCCTTTTCCTGAGCATATTGCTGTTCTGGTATTCTTAAGCAACCTGATCTTGGTTTCTATTCGTTTAGCATTCCTGCTTCCTCCAGCGTGAAATTTCAACTCCCTTTTCAAGCTCAAAATCCTATTATCTATTGCTTTAATCTGCATGCATTTGTTCAAAATTTCAAATACAGAAGTTCATAATTGGAAACACCTTCTTGCTTGATTTCTTATGGCAATGGAAAGCAGTAGCGTTTCTTTTTTATATTTCTGCCTTTGTTCAAAATAATAAAAGAGAAATAAAAGATAATACCTTTCTCTGAGGCCACCTAGCAATGCCGTTCCTACGACAGATAGCTTTGAGAGAGCTGGTACAAATTTGGAGTTCCTTAGCAGCTTCCACCAGTGGAATATGAAAGTATTTTGCTATCTCTTTCAACTGCATATTTGCAGTTCTCTCTCTCTGATTTTCATTTGTTAAATTCATTTAGGTCCTATGGACATTTAAAAGTATCATAAAAAATCTAGGAAAAATTTTAGGTACATCAAAAATAGATATATTAGATATTTCGAGTCACTTCGAATAGTTCAATTTTGATCTATAATGTAAATCTTGATGTATCTAACTGTCCATATGACTCGAATTAGCTAGTGTACGTATCTTTGATGTACTGAAGTTTATATGTATATTGTTATATATAGAGCATTCACCGATTAATAGTTCAACATGTTTAAAAGTCTCCAGACAATTAATTTTAATGAATCTCAAAACACATTTTTAAAAGAAGAAAATGATGTCAGTGAATTCTGTTATAAACCAAAAAGGAAATAGCACTACAAATTGAAAACATTTTCTGGACAATACCTGTTTTGCAAACTGCGTTTTGCATTGCTCTTCTTTTACTTCCCTTATGCATTCCATGTCAGCAAAATCTAACCAAAAGGTCAAAATAAGACGAATTGTCATCTTAATTTGGGGATGAAAACGAAAAAGAGTCTTCAGCCACAACAGAAACTAAAATTTGTTTAATAACAACCTGAATTTGATGAATTTGAAGTGCTGCTTCTGTATTTGCTCTCAACATTGGAGGTTGATCCAGCAAACTCACCAACTGGAAATAGAGAATCTTGGTCCGGGCTGTTGCTCCTCTGGCATCCTAGAGAAATTTTCATAATTGTATCATATTTGATTTCTTGTATCAGGAAATTGGTACTGCACACTGTTTTATGCAATACGTACAGAATACTATATTCTCAGATTTCGACATAAAACCTGACACCAAGTTTTATATCAACGGGATCCATAGAAAAGAATTACAGTACATGGTATCATGGTATATGTATCTCCCTATTAGCTCGAGTCATGTGATATTCCGGAGTTACGAGTGGGTCATTATAAGATTTCTTATATCATGTAAGTCATACTCATACATACAGGTACCGTAAGCGTCAAAAAGGTACAAATGGCATGTATAATTTATTGTTAGCGGCATCATACTTTACTGGTACAGCAGGAAATAATAGCTATTAAAATATAAGAAGTCTAGAACAGTAACCTGGATTATGTTTTGGCTCATCCTTCAAGTTTGCACTGGCATATATGACAGCATAAAAGGGTGAAATCCAATCATTTATGATATTGAAATTCTCTCTTCTTCTGACTGCACCGTATTCTAACAGGAATTGCTTTACCCAACCAAAATCTCGATCTTTGAGGCTGCAATAGACGAAATATTTGAATTAACACAGACTGGATAAAAGCTATTGTAAGCTGCTTAGGAAAGTGATAATTTTCTCTTCCACTGATGGACCAGGGAAGCACTTTTTTGCACTCAGTTCTAATTCCCCATATTATTTTTTTCCCAAAGTAGCAACGTTTATGTACTAGGGAGAGAGAGAGAGAGATTTTGATTTGGAGGTCGTTGTTGTTGGACATGATTTAGGAATGATTATAAAGCTAGTGCATATGAGATATTTCTCTTTTCTGTATTGGCAATACGGAATACTGATATGTTATTATGCTAGTATTTGTGTTTCAGTGTATAATTATATTTTATACAGAAAAATTTGAGCTGCCTTTTAGTTCACTAACTTCAATCAGAGCTCACTAGTTTGTTTAGGTCATTTTATCTCACAATGAAGAGATTACCAGAACACTGAATATTGCAGTGGTTCTAATTAAATAACCCCATTACTATCATAGAAATTTTTTTCTTTTTCCAATTAATATCGTACTTGATGTAGGATTTCTCAGTAGAATTTGGAAAGCCCTCCATATTATGATAAACATCCACTGTTGCGTGGCAGAAAGAACCAAGTTTTCCATGAATTGAAAGTTCTGTGATAAACAAACCTATACATACCACAGCAAATTATATCAAGGCATTATAATCTTCTCTGTAAAAAACTTTATTTCTATATAACAATATATAATTTTAATACAGAACTTACTATTGATGTGCATGACCTCTCTTAATACATCACATCTTCCACAATCAAGAGGATTGGATGCACTCACTGTTGTTAAATTTGCATCTGCATTATATTTTATTTTAGACAATAAGGATAAAAAGGTAATTTAGACTAGTTCAACTACAGTTTCAGATAAAGTAAATTTGGAGAAATTATATTACGGTCTTTCTTCATTCTTGTCAAATGAAAAAAAGAGCAGCGAAGTCTTCTTTTCTTCTTTCATTACATTTCTTTATTTTTGGATGTACATCCATGCTATAAGTTTTGAATCTATTAACGATTCATCTTAATTTTATGTATGAATTAACTTCGTTCTGCTCTGTTTTACATGTTTTTCCTTATTTAAAAAAAAATAAACATCATTGATGAATAATAATGCTCGACATTAATGCCATTTCCGAAGGAAAAGAGAAACCGAGAGAGGAAAAGAAAAATTAAAAGAATACTTGAAAATATGGCAATGTGAAAGAGTTTCTGACTAACCACTGGTACGAACAGTATTCGTGCTGGTGTTGCATTGTTTTGGATTAACCAACGGTTTTGCAACTTCATGGTTGGAATTGGAAACCAGTGAAGGTGAGAGAGGTTGCAATAAATCTGAATCAGGATTGTAATTCTTCATCATATCTGAGTAGTCTTCGTATGGAGAAGAAATCTCAAGTTCTTTGTGTGTCTCTTGCAATGGCATATCTCTAGTTTCCCATGCCATTACAATTCTCAGAGAGTGCGTGTGAGAGATATCAGATAATGAGGAAGTGGGAAAAACTATAGCGCTATATGAGACGTGATATTGGTTACGATAACTGTCCGTTTTTGAATTTTGAAGTTTGAAATAATTGCATCTTTTCATTTTTTTTTTGCATTTTTCTATGTAGTACATAGTTAAGTATGTCGCCTCTATTTTAAGCTTTTTAAGGTGTATTTGCATTGATTTGTTTATTTATTTATTGAATAAAATGTTCAACCACAGAAAAAAAACAAAAAAAAAAAACAATTTGAAATAGTGTTAATTTAAAATAACATAGCTCTTTCATTTATTGGTTGGTCCAAACATGAAATTGAGAATCAAGAATAGAAATAAGTTTGCTCTATTTCACTAATTCAATCAAAAGATTGATTTAGTGAAGTAGCATGCACAAAAAGTTAGCGAAATTATTATTATTATTATTATTATTATTATCATCATCATCATCATCATCATCATTATTATTATTATCATTGTTATTATTATATTATATTGTATTATAGAGCAAGACTATTGTACTTTGCAAAACATGAGTTTTGTGATTTTGGACCATTGGATTTTGGATCATTTGCAATAAAAATATTCATTGACAATATTTTGTTATTATCATTATTATTAGGAAAAAACTTAGGTACACCTAGATAGTGCTTTCTAGGTACTCCGCTCAATTCGTACCGTTTGATTGCATTGAGATCCGCACCATATATTCCAATCAAACGGTAAGAATTGAGTGGAGTACCTAGGAAGCACCTATCTAGATGTACCTAAGTTTTTCCTTATTATTATTATTATTATAATTATTCATTATCATTATTATTATTTTTATATTATTTTTATTGTTATATTATTTATTTATTTATTTATTATTATTATTATTATACTTTAGAAAATAATGCATGTATTTACTTTATTATTATTATATTATCATTGTTGTTGTTGTTATTATTATTATCAGCTAAAAAATAAATTAATTTATTACATATTCATTTCATGATTTATCTTATTACTATTTCAAATTTATAATTCAGAATAAAATTTCAGAAAATTAGCATTAATTTCATCCATTTTAAAATGGTAAAAGGTGAGCACTATTTGTAACCACTAACTCGAATAGCATTATTTTTATAAAATCCTCGTACGATCCAAACACACCATATTGAATTGGGTGTTAGTGCAAACTAGTAGTGAATTTTTTTATATAATATTAATAATAGTTAATATTATGTAAAACTAATACCAGTTGCACCATGGTGCTTGATCAACAAATCTCACATACAAACAACTCAACTTTTGTTTTATCATGCTTATACATTTTTATATCAAAATCTCGTGGGATATATAAATTTTCTATTTTTTTAAAAAAAATTATGTACTTGTTTCGGGTTTTTTATCTCCATAAAAGTAATAAAATAATCAATGTTTATTCATGAAATATGTCACTTTTAAAAATCCAAAACATTACTTAAAAATTTTAAAATAGAAAACACTTGTTACCCACAAAATTTTGATATAAAATTTATTGAGCATGATAAATTGAAATTTGAAGCATCATATGTGAGATTAGATGATCAACTATCATGCTTGCACCATAGTCCAACTCAAATAATAACAAAATTTAGGAAAATTTATCTAAATGTCACTTCATAATTGACGAATTGTTGAAATGCCACCCAATAAATGAGAAAAATCTGGAAACACAGTTAAACTGGTATCAGCCTGTCAATCACTTCTAAAATCAGGTCCAAAATTTGATGTATATTTATATTCCATAATTAGAGTTTATAATAATAATTTTAAGTTTAGTAATGTAAAAAGTAACATTTGTGAACTATGAGAAGGGGCCCACAAATAACAAACAACACAAAGGAGAAGGAAATCAAGAATACCCCAAAATGCAGTAATAATTCATGCACTCTGCACATGTTTCTCCTATCTATTTTACCATCCGTGATTGTTTCTTCATGGTAAGTAAGAATATGTTATTCAAAAATGATGTGGTCGGTTGAGAAAACAAAGAAGGAAGGAAAGGGGAGAGAAAGAGAAGAAGAAGGGAAGAGAGGGATAATTTGTGTATATTTTAATTTGTTTATTCTTAAATTGTATTAAAGTATGTATAGTGACATTTAGCAAACAAATATGAAATTTAATAACATATAAACAATTTGTTGTTATTGAGTGACATTTCAATAATTGATCAGTTATTAAGTGATATTTAAACAAATTTCTCCAAAATTTATGTACTACATAACATAGGTAAGACGACGCTTGAATGTTAAATTACTGAATTGTTCTTTCCATTAATAAATCTTCCATTGCATCCTGACCGTACGATCATTAACGAATAACGATTAAAGGGTCCTCATTTCATTTGATCTAAAACATGATTAGCATTAAGTTGTTCGTTTGACGTTGTTTATCGGGTTAATTAGAATTTTTGGTGTAAATCATTAGATAAGTTTACAATGATTCAATTAAAACAAATCAACAATATTTTTAGTAGAAGTGGACTTCTTGCTTTAAATTTGATTCAAATTTTGATCAAAAGTCTTCTACATCTGGATTTCGAACATGTGATCTTTCTTTAAGATAGCATTGTTCTTAACTACTAGACCAAAAACTGATTTTTACAAATCAACAATTAAACTGATATTTATGGATAACTTAAGTTTGAATAAGGAAGCTGATACATATACAATTTGATATGAACTTTCGATATCATATTAACATGCATAATAATTGAAGTTTTTTTTTAAAGAATAGATGAGTGGTCTTTGCTCTCAAATATTATCAAAGTGACCTAGAGTTCCTCAGTGACCTTTGACTTTCACTGGATTTCGAATCTGAGACCTCCACTTGAAACCCGTTGCTCTTTTGTCACTAGGCTAAGAGTAGTTCTGCATAATAATTGAAGTAATATACATGTCAAGTCTATTAACATGCATAACAACATAATACTTTTTGATATAACTTTAGATACACAATTAGCATCCACAATATTTGAATGTTCATTATCCACTATTCGTATCTAAAAATGTTATGTTGTTATGCATGTTATCCACAATATTTGGATGTCCACAATATCAGAAGTTAGTATCGAATTAAAGTTCTGGAGAACATTTTTTTTTTGAATAAAACCAAATTACTTGATTAATTTCCACACTCATAATAAAGTGATCAAACTGTTTCCGAAGGGTGATTTTGAAGCTATGTTGCACGAGTGCGGGTGCGGGTATCGTATCCGATACTATACAGTTGCGACGACACGGTAATTTTAAAAAAAATTTAGATACGGGTGCAGCTAAATATATATTAAATTTTAATTAAAAAAATAATTTAATATACTAAAAAAATAATATATAATAAAAATTATTATTATACACAAGAGGTAATAAGATGCAAGGGTAATATGTCTTTTGATGGGAAGTGACTTTAAACTTACGATAACGTCAGGAAGTAACAACTAAAAAAATGCACTCTGGTTATCACGTGAAGTATCGCACGAAAATCGTATCGGATACATGTGCGACAAGTAGGGTGTGGTAAATATTTGAAATATCCGAATAACATAGTTTTGAAGGTAACCAAGAATCGAACAAACACGGTGGATACCATTTTGCTCTTCGCAAGATGTGTAAATAATATGTATACAGCTCATAATCTAAAATTATTTGTAAATATATTATTCGTATTTATAAAAATGTATATACAAAAATAAATTATCTGTATTCCTGTTCATTTTTTTATTAAAAAAGTAAAAATGTTGAAAGTTAAAAAATAATGTGAATATGAATATAAATTTAGTTCTGAACATGAGGGTTCAAATGTTTTTACTTTTGTGTAGCTTCGCTGGTTCGAATTGTCTAATTGTACATCTCAATTTCTAATACTTCTAAAATAGTTTACGTAACAAATTTATTTCAAAACTAAATTTTATTATTTTAAAATTACCTGTTGCAACCTCTCTCATCTCCAATGATTTCCAATGATTTTGAATGATAGACATTAATGCAATTTGGAAATAATTTTATTTAAAATACTTATATTGATATTCGTAGTTGATAGGTCATATTATCGGTGGTCTAGTAGTGTGACCTATTAAAGCTCAGTTGACATACATGACACCGACATGTCGAAAACTAAATAGAGATGACTTCTCGACAATTAGAAAGAACTTGACAACCAAGATGCATCTAACTAGCTACCTGGATGACTAAAAATCTCCTTGAATGCACATAAGGAACAAACCACATAGAACTCTCCGAACTAGGCTAGCATTCAGTTTAAGAAGGCGGTTACGAACATTTATTGCGCGATCTCCTCCACCATAAAGGGACACGATTATCCCATGTTTCCAGCACACGATTCCTTAACTAATTGAGATTCTTCTGGAGGACACGAGCTCATAACCACCGAGAAATCTTCTGGAAATGGCCAAATCTTCTCACACCATAAATACCTCTCTCTCAAAACCCGAAGGGGGAGAGAAAAAGATGACGCAGGCAGAAATGATGCCAAAATCTAAACTCAACATACTCAAACTCGAGAGAAGGTCTGATTCATCGTTAGACCGGATCTCTAAGTACTCACACATCCAAACTTATGAACTATCCTCTAGATAGGAATGGAATGGATTGGTAATTTCGTCTTATTAAAAAGGTAGCAGGAGGTGTCGGTGGATTGTCAATTCATTCATTTTCCAAAGACCATAGTTCCCAATACATTCATTTCTATTTTTGAAATTTCCAATCCAATCTTTCCTTTTCTTTTTAAGTTATTTATACTTTTTCTATAAATAAAGGGATCTGATACGTAGATACTAATATTGATATCGACTATCGATATCAATGTTATTATGCACATTTAATTGAATTATTATGCACATTGTTTGAATTATTATGCATGTTATTTTTTGTACTGAAATAGTTATGCATGCTATTTGAGTTATTATGCATATTATTGTGTTAACATACATAATAATTTTTTCAGTAAAAAAATAATATAAAATAACATACATAATAACTCAAATAATATACATAGTAACTCAACTAAATGTGCATAATAACATCGATATCGATAGCCGATATTAATATTAATATCTACCAAACATTATTCAAATAAAAGACAGCTCAAGTCCGACATAAAATCTTCGGAATCACATCAGATGAAATACTTAAACTATTTTACATTGATCACGATCTTTCATTGAACCTTTAAATTAATGTGCATGGGAATATACATTCAAAAACTTATCCTCACCGCATCAGTGATTCAGAGGATCCGGTTCACATCGTAGATTTTGTGCAAGGGCTCTCATAGCTTTCTCGACCAAATCCCAAATTTATTTTAGCTAGAGGTGTATTTCTTCTCAGATCCAAATGAATGCCTCATTTCAAATCTGGTCCCTGGTTGCTCTCCTTTTGGCTTTAGCTTTTGTCTTCTTAAACCTCGATTCACTTTTCCTGTTCAGAAAATCAGCGCACGACGAGTTGCCGCGATCCATTTACCAGCTCACTGTCAAGGTAGATCTGTTTATCTCGAAGTTCATTTAACCCCCTGAAAGGTTGCAATTTTTCCTTCTATCGTTGAGTTTTGAAATTACTTTTCTAAATTCTTATATTTTTGTGCTTTCTGAAGGATACCAAGGGAAATGATGTAAGCCTTAGCGCTTATGAAGGAAAAGTTCTCCTAATCGTCAATGTTGCTTCAAAATGGTGCTTATTCTTCCCTTTTATTTGTTTTCTTTTGCTTTGCATTGCTGATTTCTTTAAAATAGAATGGTGCCAGACTTGATCGGTACAGTTTATTACCTACATACATATGCATGCGCTTGAGCCTGAACTGAAGCTCTGGGTGATAAAGCAAAATCTCATTTGAATCCAAACGATCGAATCTGGAAATTTCAGCACAACCAGGTTACTGGTACTGTATGGATACTGGACTGGAGGAATGGTATAGTACTGTTATTGTTGAAATTGAAAGCATGTTTTGGGGAAATGGACTTTACTGAAATTAAGAAGTCTTGAATATACTTTTGATTACACAAGTGCTTTGGTACCTATAAGGCTATACTCTAGTTTCTAGCAATTGCCAATTTTTATTATAGTTGAATTCATGCTACACTTTATCATTGCAGTGGATTGACTCACTCCAACTACAAAGAGATGAATGTTCTTTATGAAAAGTACAGAGACGAAGGTGTAACGTGCTTTTATTGGGCTACTTTGTCAAAAGCAGAAATTTCTATGTATCTTTGGCAAACACTCACACCCACATGAAAACAGATGCAGGCTCATGCCCACGCACTGTGGACATGCCATGGGTGGGGTCTGGCCTTTTTCAAGTTTTCTTTCTGTTATTGTTGTTGTTTGTTATTGTTATTTTTTTGTTCAATAGTATTTTTTATTATGTTATAATGAAGGGTTCGAGATCCTTGCATTTCCTTGCAACCAATTTGCATTTCAAGAACCTGGGAGCAATATGGAAATAGAAGAGACTGTCTGCTCGAGATTTAAAGCAGAGTTCCCCATTTTTGGAAAGGTAGATGGACCACCGTTCCCTGGAATAAGAAACTTTTTTCACATTTATGGTATACTAGGCTTAGAATTTTTGCAGGCAATTATACTCATATATCCAATGTTGAATGGCAATCATATTTTATTGTAAAAGCAATCAATGATTATCTAGACGCATTAGATACTTGCACCTGCATAGTGTTAGAACAATGCTGTGGTTTTTATTTTCTGTTGGCAGCACCTGGTTTTCCTTTTTTTTTTTCCATTTCTTCATTCATCAGCTTGTCAAGTAGATCCTCTCAAGTATTATTCTAGGAACAAGAAGTAAAAGAATAAAAATGATGTATTGTACCAAATTACCAATACTAGAAGGTGCCAAAAGTCGGAGCAATCTTTTATAATGTCATTTTGTGGTCTCCAATTTTGTTTATTTCTTTGTTTTTGTTATTAATAAAGATCCTTGTTGTGGTCTCTAATTTTTATTTCTTGATACACTTCTTCTCTAGATTAATGTGAATGGAAAGAACACAGCACTGCTATACAAGTACTTGAAATCACAAAAAGGTGGATTTCCCGGAAGTGAAATTAAATGGAACTTCACCAAATTTCTTGTGGGAAAAAATGGAGCTGTTGTAGGGAGATATTCACCCATCACATCACCTTCAAAAATTGAGGTAATAGTTATTATGAAGTATTGAAAATTTTAGCTAGCATATACCTGTCTCAATTGTGAAATTGAACCTCGTCAGTCGTCACTCAGTTGTGTTAAGCAAACTAAACTAACTCTGATTCTGCTTCAGTCAAACCACAATAATGCAATCTGATTCATTTAACAACACAATCATGGAGGTAAGCACAAAATCAGGAAATAAAAAAACAAATTATTTGAGAAAATGGTAGTAAAAGCAGAGCCATTATCACATTGGCTGGTAGACACCAATTGATGTTCATAGTGTGGAGGCTTATTGAGATGGTAGTGAAAACCAGTCCACTACTTGAAGTAGACACAATCCAAGATGTATGTTTTGAGATTTTCAATATTTGTCTAATTTGCGTATATTTCTTTCTATTTTGTTTTTAATCATAGAGTGACATTCAGAAACTATTGAAGGCTTCATATTAGATGATTGGTACTGGGCCTGGGCTTAGTAGCATAAAAGATTTTATTATATGTTAGTCCAATATCTATCCTTTCTTTTGTACTTATTTATGTTCTTTGGCATAAAATATCAAATCCAATAATATTAATTTTGAATGAATAAAACTTAAAATTTCGCACCAATAAGATTTTTTTGTTTTGTTTTCTTCACAAAGATGACTGCAGGAAACTTTAGATTTACTAAAGCGTACATTACTCAAAACACCTCATACACTACATTGTTATTCTTGTCCATGTGTACATTAGCTTTTTCTCCAATAACAGTCGATAAAACAAAGCACATTCATACATCTAAGTCTAAATAGCATCTGTCTCTCTCTTAGAAGATCTTTTCACATCTTCTTTCAGAGCCCTTGGATCGTACCTATACACATATTTGTTAGCCCAATAAGCATAATTCAAAAACGATAGCAACCCGATAACTGAAAGGAACCAATAGAACCGGTCAAGGTGGCTCTTGTTCAAGTTTGCTCCATTCAACCAACCTTTTCCCTCACCATTTCTTGTAGCTTTGTTCACCACATCAATGAGCAAGCTTGCCAACCAAGCTGACAATCCAAGTATGCAGAAGAAAATTGATGTTCCGAGCGACTTCATCCTGATTGATGCCTCACTATAAAAAAATTCCAGCAATCCAACAAATGAGGTCACATCTATGATGCCAAGAAAAAAGAACTGTAGCCCCAGCCAGAAGACAGACATAGGAATTCCAGTGCTCGAGTCGATCAAGCCATGTTCAATAGCAACTTTCTTTCTCTTTGTTTCTACCAGAGCCGCAACACCCGTGGCAACAGTCGCAAAAACAAACCCTATGCCGACTCGTTGCAAGTGAGTGATACCCCCTGGATAGCCGGTTATTTTTCGTAAAAGAGGAACAACAGCTCGGTCATAGATTACTAAAGTTACCATTTGAAATCCGATTGGTATGATAAAGAGACTTGCAGGGGATATGTGGATTTTACCAAACTGTGTGTTCATGGTGCCACCTTGTTGAACGGTGAAGGACAATAGTAGAGGAAAGGGCAAGTACCCTATTGTTGAGCTAAGGAATAATGGAAGCATGCGGAGGATTATCTTGATTTCTTCTACTTGGGTTGTGCTGCAGAAGGACCAGTCTTCCTTCTCTCCATTATCGATTGTTGCCTTGTCCAGAAATCTATAATTAAATATTTTTTACATATGAAAGTGAATGACCCACAAGAATTTATAAGATAGGTTTTTGTTAACAAACTTAACTCGAATCCTCTGGTTCTGGAAAAAACTTCCATCCCTGCTGTATTTCCATTGGCAACTTCTTCTGATTCTTTGTAGTCTGCTAAAGGAAGGTCTCTCTTTTTATATGCAACTACAAACACCTACAATAGAGAGATTAGTGAAAGCCTGTGAAGTAGATTCAACAAACTCATGTACTCGTTGGCAGATGCATGCTAAATATCAGCCATTACAACCAAACTTTGACTAAATTGAAATTGCAGGATACATTAGTCTAGCAGATTTTGATTTCCTTATTTCATGTTACTTTCTTATTTCTCTAAGTTAGCATACCTCAAATAAACTCTAGAGAAGGCCTCATCTAAGCAATAAAAGAGAACAAAATATATTAAACCAGTAGTTCCTGAAAAACAGCAACAGGAATTCCACCAGCATACATACCTGTACAATTCGAGTAAGGGGACTTCCAGCTGGGTTTTGGTTTCTATAAAAGGGGGAACCACAAACTGTGACAATCAACCCAATAAAAACAAGGAGCGCGCAGAGTGCAAAACCTATGTCCCATCCCTTGTTATTCTCCACCCACACCACAAAAATCAACCCCAAGAAGCCACCGAGGGAGATAGCAAAAGTAAACCAATTGAAGAAACTGATCTTTTGCCTTAGTTCAACTGGATCATCATTGTCAAACTGGTCTCCTCCTATGGAAGCAATGCACGCACGCAAGCATCCTTCGCCAAATGCGATTGTGTAAAGGCCAATGTTTAGCAGAACAAAGTTGAAGCCATGAACTGGTACACAGTTATTGTTTTCATTATTTATGTCACATTGAGGTGGGTGCAGAGATCGGTAGTGCGCTTGAAGGGCGAGGAGGCCGTAACCCTAGAAATTTAGTGACAAAAGGTATGTTAATTATACCAGAGGGGAATAACAAGCTAATCTTGGTCAAAAATTCACATGCTTAATATTCCTCTTCTGTGTACTGAAACAACCTTGTGTTGCATGCAGTGTGTCACAAGTCACAACTAACAGCAATTAAAGCCAAATCAGTGCTGTCTAATTAATATGTTTGATGCACTGAGAAATGAAGATTGTTTCTTTATTTGGAACCACAAGCTGTGATTCATTTTTTGTGCTCAAAAGCTAGCCCTTAGATATATATTTAATAATTAAACCTTGTACACATAGAACTTTTGTAATGTGAATTAATGACTATTTTAATGGTTTCTTGTTCACTATTTCTTGAGAATTTATAGGTTCGTTGACTTTAGTACTTGAGCTTCAAGTTATCAGTCTTAGGGTCCGTTTGGCAACACACTCTTTCGACGGAATACCGGAATAGAGGCTTATTCCAACAATATGGTTTTGCCAAACACGTTTGGATAGAATAGAATAGTGGTAAAATAGGCTATTCCGGTATACCACCATATAAATGGAATATCGGAATACACTGTTTCGTATGACTAAGCAATCAAATTTGCAATGTAATTAACAATTTAATATATTATATATACCATATTATTATTGTTAATATTATTTTAAAATATTATTTGATTATGTTAACAGTAATTAACAATAATAATTAAAATAATAATTAACAATAATAAAATATTAAAAAATAATATTAAAAATAATCTTACAATAATTAACAATAATAATTAAAATAATATTTTATTGTTATATTATTTTATTAATATTATTTTAATATATTATTTGATTATGTTAATAGTATTTGATTATGTTAATTATTATTGTTAATATATTATATACCATATCATTATTATTTGATTATGTTATATTATATTTGTAATTAATAATATTTTATATTATTATTATTATATTTTAGTATATCATATATAATTTAATATTATTATTATTGTTATTATTGTTATTATTTTAAAATAATGCAAATAATTATAATTTATATATCATGGTGATTATTATCATGATTATGTTATTATGTTGTATTATATTTGTAATTAACAATATTTTAATATATTATATATATTTATTGTTATTAATATTATTATATTGTCCTTATTATTAAAATATTGATAATTACTGTTAATTATTAATTTTTCATTATTTTAAAATAATGCATTTTATAATAATTACTACCATAATTGTCATTATTATTTTATTATGATGTACTATATTCGTAATTAACAATATTTTAGTATATTATATATATTTTATTTTATTAATAATATTTTATTATCATTATTATTAAAATAATTGTAAAATTTCTATTAATATTTATTATTTTATAATAACGCATTTTATTATAATTTTTATATTATTGTTATTGTTATTATTATAATTATCATTATTATTTGATTATGTTTTATTATATTTAATTAATAATATTTTATTGTATTATATATTTTATGTTATTGTTATTACTATAATTATCATTATTATTTGATGTACTATATTATCAGCATTTCTATTATTTTAAATGACACTTGTCAAACGACAATTTCGTTCTTTCGAATAATCAAGAATATCTTCTTCTAACACTATTACAAAATCACACTATTCTAATCTTATCACTCGTCTAACTATTTCTTGATTTGCCAAACGAACCCTAGTTCAGAACTCTGGTTACAAAAAAATGTACCTATGTTTGAAAATACAATGATTGCAGCGATAAAAAAAATGCCAACAACTCTGACATCTTTGTATCTTTGTGTAGTACGGTATAAATTATTTCTCGTCTTTGTCAACAAGAATACAGTAACCACGAAATTTCAAACCATTCCTCTGGTTACTCTGACTGTGAATGCGACTTTCTTGCTTAAAATACAGTCTGATTGGGAGACTTTTAATAACAAATTTGATGTTTGAACTGCTGATTACGTGTAACAGGAAGGTGCTGAGCAACTAATCAAGAAACTATGCATATTTTTAAGACTACATACACCACGGCTCTGAGATACTTGTGTGATGTTACTCATGGCCAGTTTCATGCTAATAAGACGGTAGACATATATTTCATTTAACCTTGTAAGGCTTGTATACATAGAATACTCGTAATGTGAAATTAACGACTATTAATCTTTGTTCAAGATTTGTTGAGCATCTAAAGATTTGTGGTGTTAACAATAATTTAAGCTTCAAGTTATTAATTTGAGTTCACAAGAAAATGGTTTACCAATAATGTAACCCAGTTTTAAGAATACAACATATAAAGGACCTGCACGATACTGACATTTTATCTACTTTGATCGATTATTACAGAATAATTTAATTCTTAAGTTCTTTATTAGTCATTGACTTTCAAACAGGGAAGACAATGATGTTGAACTGCTGATTACATGACATACCAGCATGCTGAGAGAGCAAGGAACTATGCACATTTTGAGAACTAACACACAGCACATATCTCTGAGCTTTCACAGGTATTTGAACAAACATTTACCAGATAGCGTTGGTCTGTTTCTGTTTGCTGAAGTTATCATTTATAATTAACTTGGTACTATTCCTAGGAAATTTATTTTTTACTTGTCGGATGACTTTCAGTTACCACTGTTTTGGTTATTACAATTCCCAAACCAACTTTATATTTTTGTTTTTCCTACCAAAAACCTTGATCAGTGAGACAATATAGGTTTCCTTGTACATGTTTCTCCAATCTAAGTTATAAAAAAACAAATAGAAAGAACGAGCAAAGAACAAAGGAGAGAAAAAAGTGAGTAAATTATACCAAGAATTCCAAGGGGCCAAATATGAGCATGGTGTGGAACCTCTTGATATATGAGTCAGAGATGAAAGCCCCAACTAAAGAGAGCATGCACATCGCACCGACAAAATTTGTCAGAGTGGTGGAAGAACCAGCAACATCCATGTGCATGGTTCCATGAAAATACCCCACCAAGTTCATTATATTTGCTATGTTTGCTGCATTCAAGAGTACCACAAGCACTGCCAGAAATTTTGAGAGAAAACATAGGACTCTTAATGAGAAATATAAAATCACATGAATTAATCAGTTATTTTTTCGAGAAAAGATAGGACTCAGAATTTCTGTGATTCTGAGTTTAACTTCGAACTTCAAGATGACATAATTAAAAACTTGATAAGATCAACAATCAGTTAATCTTCCCAAAGACCATTTACTACATGTACATGTGCATATGTTCACACACTGGCACACACACACACACATGGTGTGTTCTTAGAGAAACAGAGGTTGAGAGTTGAGAAATTAACAGAGAGGAATGTAAGAAAAGTTAATGCATACCATGGAGAAAAAGTGTAGCTCTGACACCTCCATGCCAATTTGTGTTAACTGGTTTTCCTCTCCAGTCTACTAGTCCTTGAACAGTCATTCTGCAGCTTAGTAGTATACTGTAAATCCTCAAATATCCTCTTATGAGGCGTGTTATATGTAAGGCGACATATTTGTAGTCAATTATTATCTAAATACAATAATACACTGTACTAGACTGATAGCTCTGTAGAGGGAAGCAGATTTTCTGCTGCACAGCAGGAATAAACGGTCCAGATTCTCTGCGCTGTAAGCTACAGACGGCTCAAATTTAATTTGGAGGGTTTGATATTATAAAGTTTAGTTTGTACGAATCTCGATACAGATCAAAAGTTAAAATTTGCTGTGCAACACGCACAATATTTTTGCTGTACGGTAGAAGATCTCATTTATCTGTAGAGTGTAGAAAATGAGCTGCCTAGCTGGCTAAAGCCAACAAACACGACAACTAGTTACCATTGCGAGTATTTTAGTGATTGTCATTATTAAAAGCAATTAATAAATACAACAAGTAAGAAACTACATTAACTAAAGGATTATGATAATCGCTTAATTATCTTGACAATTCTAATAATAGTTGCTTAAATCATGGTAAGATTTTTTTTTTAAAAAATAGAAACAAAATAATAGATCAGTTGCGAATTTCAAATAATTAAAATAGATATTAAATTATGGTTCACAAATCAAGTTAAATATTAATCATTATATATAATTCATGTCATTCGTTAAACGATAAAATATGCACCAAATTACATTATTTTTCATGTATATCATGTGCACAAGTATAAGTTATATTTTATTTCCTGGATAGCATCATTATAACTCAACTTCTATTTTTTTTTGTCAACGACTGTAATTGGCCCCTGATTTTTTTTTCAAAATATAACTTTTTTATTTGTTTTAATTTTTAGGAAACTTGAAAATGAGCATAATTGACTTCATATTATAATAAAATTTTACGCCATTGATTTATGTTTGGAGTAAATTAAAGATGAGATCAAGCTCCTCAACTTGTAATTGTCTATAAAGAATTCTTTAATATTGAATTTCGAACCTTTCACAAAAAAATGATTGTTCATTAATAGCTAAACTAAAGACTGTTGAGTCCAGCTAGTGTAGTGGTAAGCACAAGATTTTCATGGAGAATGTTTGATGTTTAAGTCTCGTTGAGGGCTATTTTTAGAGGATTTTTTCGAGTTTATTTTACGAAAAATAAATAAAATATTGGGGTGGGACTAACAGTCTTATACCTTTCGTCCCCCGCTCACGTATTACTAACTAATTTTCTCAAAAATAAAAAGTAAGGAGTCAACAACGGACAAAAATAGAAGGACGGACTACACTTGTTCTTATACTAGTTATTTTAGGTGTTTATACTAGTTATTTCAAATGTACCTATTAGCTATTTCAGATATCTATACTAGTTTCTGATAAAACCAAAGCACAATAGACAAAAAACACATGCAATGGATAATTAATGTCGGAATCATTTTCTATGCAATTCAAATTTGAAACTAAACTCTCAAAGACAAAAAATGACAACAACAATTACTGTATAAACCACTTTCCAACTATTTTGTCTTTTTCCACTCTATATAATATTTTTTGGTGTTTATACTACCAATTCAAATATAATTCATAATTTCATATATGATTGCCTTTACGGCTTTACATGTGATCTTCTTATATATATATATATAGATGACAGTTCAACAATCATGATATTTATTATAATTGATCTTGTTTCTTCTGTTTTTGGTTGAACCAAAACCAGACAAAATAGTTGTTTGTTCACCAAAATAGTTGTTTGTTTACATCAATTAATGCCTTAGCTTTCCTGCTTGTTTCAGTTGTTTGTTTACATTAAAACAGTAGTACGTACTAGGTACAGGGACGCATACCGGATGGATATTTATTCATTTCCTCCGAATGTGCATAAAAAAATATTAATAAATATATATTGTTGATTTAGCCTTGACGAAACGGTAAAGCTGTCGCTTTGTGATCAGGAGATCATGATGAGTTCGAGTCGTGAAAACAACCACTTGAAGAAATATATGAAAAAACTGCATACAAAGACTCTAAATTGATTTGATACTTCTTCGGATACCGTGCGAGCGGGAGGTACGTACATCGGCTGCCCTTTTATATATATAGTTGATATATATTTAGAAATGACGTAAATATGAAACTGAATTTGATTTGAATGGTCAAATAATATAATATAAACATTCAGCTGATGCAAATTCAAAATATTAGCATAGGACATAAGAATTTATTTGCAATTTAGTATTAAATTGTCAAAAAAATTATTATTTCTGTTATTTAAAATTTTAATTTATTTTTCAATACCAATTCATATTATATGTACATATCTTTTGGTACTACGTGCCAAATTTTGTTTCATATTTGTAGCCAGATTTATATTCAGTTAATGTGAATTTAGTTTTAATATTTGCGTTCGTATTTGTATATCCGCCAACATCTTAACGCATTGATATAAAATATTATTCTTAGGCTGATTTGATTGAATAAAATAAATTTGATTGTATAATTATTGATGATAAATTAAATCAAACTTTGATTGCACAATAATTAATGATAATCAACATTGCACAGAAAAAAATTGCAAAGAGTTGGTCAGAAGTTATTAGCACACTACAATGAAAATAATATTCATAATCACTGTAGCAAAGCATGTTTAATCTATTATATAAGTAAAATTACTAAAGAATTAGTTGCGGATGTGATTCGCGCAAATCTAACATGTAAAGTTGTGCAAGGGTAGTTTTTCTGTAGAATTCACAGTGCTATTAACAGTGTTTTCACTGTTCATCATTTTTCCTCAGGTTTTTGTGGAGAAATTTATTTTCAGAAAAAACATAAATAATGACGAAGTTGTTTTTTATATAGAAAAACGTTAATGGTGACGGAACCACGTGTCTTTTTCTAGTAGAAATTAGAATACATTTGGTGCTATGGAGTATGGACCACCGCAATAAGAAGTCATAACTCATTTGATGCGAGGCTGCGAGCGGAGCAGTTTTTTTTAATATTAGAAATAAATAAATTAATTAAAAATAAAAATAAAGAGTGGTGCAAAAGCGCGAACAATAGAAATGACTGGGGTTGTGAATCCCGGTCATTTCAAAAAATCCAATAGACCGGGGTTGCGAACCCCGGTCATTGAACTTTCATTTTTTTTCGGGGTTTCGATTTTTTAATAAAATGTTTGAAACTTTTTTTTATATCTAACCTAAAAAATTAAGAATAATATTTATGACCTTAGATTCAATTTTTTTACAATAATAATCCTTTCTTTTAACGTTCATGTTCATGTTCACCTGTGTTATCTAGACCCATGCGTTCAGATGTACTTATAAATTCATACAAAAAAAATTCTAAGTATCTCTGAACACATGCGTCTAGATAACACGTGAACGTGAACATTAAAGTAAGGTTATTATCGTCAAAGATTTGAATTCAGGGTCATAAATGTTATTCTTATTTTTTTTTAGGTCAAACATGACAAAAAATTTGAAACTTTGAACGTTGAATTTTTATTATTAAAAATATTAATATTTTAATTTTTGAGTTGGATTGTATTTAGGTAAGTTTATGTAACAACTTCAGCTGCACTCGTCGGGACTGTAATTAGTATTTTTTTATCGTCGCAAGTCAATGGAACTATAGATATCTGAGTCTACTAACACAACGTCGAGTCTGATTTGTGATCGGAGAAACTGTCGACTCAAAATTGATTCCAATGCAAACTCATGATAAAAAATCACTAATTAAGACATAAGTTGAATATGGAGCCAATTTTTAGATGTACATTCCTCCGATCACAAATCAGATTCCACAGAATGAAAATAGACTCGAATATCTACAGCTTGATTGCTTGCGACGATAATAAAAAACTAATTACTATCCCGACGAGCGCTGTCGGAATCATAATTACATTCCTTTTATCATCGCAAGTCATGAAACTATAGATATCCAAGTCTACTTTCATAGCGTCGAGGCTGATTTGTGATCGGAGAAATGAGCGACTCAAAATTAATTCCAACACAAACTCATGATAAAAATCACTACTAGAAATCAGAATACATTTGGTGATACGGAGTATGGACCACCGCAATAAGAAGTCATAACTCATTTGATGAGAGGCTGCGAGCGGAGTGGCTTTGAACCAAATCACCGCCTGAATTTAATCTGAACCGTTTAATTTATCTCGAAATTTGTACCCCAAATCTAAAAAAATTCCAGCAGTGGACGACTCCAGTGACAGTGACGCCCAATAGAAGAATAACTTGCGCGTGCGCCACGCGTCCATGCCAAACGCCGTGACAACAATAGTCAAATCTTCTGTACTATGCATGATCATCATCTGGTTTGACTAAACTTCATGTATACAGTATACTGTTACTGTTACTGTTTGCTTTTATAATTGCGGCGGTGGCTTTTGAAGTTTTGGCATTTGAGTGGTTTGTTAATTTGGTGAGAATTTTGATTGTACGGTACAGTAATTTATAGTTTTAATTGGTTTATGTCATTTTAAAAGTTAGAGAAGAGATCACTTGATAAAGAAGAATTATTTTGACAACTGTGACCGTAAATTTCAAAAAATTGCAAAATATTTATATATAGAAAAAAATTATAAACATATTTTGAACTTGTAGATTAGTTATGTCATAAATTTGATATGATTTGATTGTCATTTTAATCTGTGTTGCACGAATGTCGGTGCGGCGATACGGCGATACGGCGATTTCAAAAATTGTTAGATACGAATGCGACTATATATTAAATTTTATTTTAAAAATAATTAATAATATTAGAATTTAATAAACAAATTAATAAAAAAAATTAATAGTGTAGCTTGTTTTGGATTCGAATCTTCTTCATACTAATGTTTCGCTCATTTATCTAGCGATATAATAAAAATTATCAGCGATTTTACAAGATATGATTGTCACATGGAGTTTCGAAATTTATCGAGGCTTATCGAAGATCGAATTCGTAGGTCAAAATGAATAAAATAACCGGATACTCCAATCTCGATAAGCCACGTCATGAATACGCCACGTGGCTTATCAAATACGTATCCCAATGAATATCCGAGTATCCGATACAGTGCGACAAGGTACCAGAAAGTATCCGAGTAACATAGCATTTCATGCTCCATCAAAATCATCAAGTTTCATATGTTTTTTTAACGGTTAATAATTGATGTTCAATGATCGAGTATTAAAATAACACTCAAATCACATGAAATTTAAGTATGACCACCTTTAAGATTTTTAATCAATTTGAAATTCTATTGTTAAAATTGTTAAGATAACTATAGTCAAGTGATTCTTCTAAGAGTTAACATGTTCCAATTCGTGATATTTACAAAATTTGATATTGACATTTTTTATGTTACTACAAATTTTGCATTTTAATTAGCGATTACGAATTTTATCAGTACTATTACGAGGAAATTAAAGTGAATCTCGCAGTGCTGTTTCGTGTTATCACATCAAGACGTGAGAAACAGAGCTTAAGGCATGATCCAAAGATTTAACTAATGAAGATTATAAGACAGTACCTCATTTATTTCAAGCTCTTTATTCTGAACTTAGAAGTTCTCGGAGAAATCTTTTTAAATTTAATTAATATAAAGTTGGAAGTTTCAAGTTTTCACAAACTAACAATAAGTCTATTGTTCTTTTATTGATTCAGGGAAATCGTGTATTAGAGAATTCCACAAATAATTGAGATGGATAAATAACTCTTTCTCCCAAACAACAATGGACACTATATTTTCCATTCAACAATTATCAATTATAACTTATAGGAAGTTCATACAGCCTGTAGAAAACCAGCAAATTGACACATCCATTGCTGGCTAAAATGGAGATGTATAAAAGAGTTAGTTACAAGGAAAATTTTTATAGAGAGTCAAACATTCAAAAAGTTCAACAAATAGAGCCAATGCATGAGATGTATAAAAGAGTTAGTACATATAGTTGTCGACACATATCGACCCGAGGATACATATCGTTATGTTTCCGGACCAGTTCGGACAACTTTCAGGTCATGGGTCGGATCCGGCGAGGGTCGCGTCGCGTCGCGTCGGTCTTTTTCGGGTGATGGGTCGGGTTTCAGGTCGGACTGCATCGACAACTTTCGGGTCTTGGGTCGGGTTGGGCGAGACCGGGTGGGGTTCTCTTCGGGTTGCACCGACAACTATCGAGTATTAATTTGAGTTTTAAATTCAATCAGACAAGTTAATGTCACGTTATTGAATTGTGTTACTAAATCTTGACTTTATCTAATGTTAATTTGTTAGTAAAATTAGATTATGATGTGGGAAAGATAGGATTAGATCAATTTACAGGTTTGATCAGGTCAAGTCGGGTCCGGACGGGTCGAGTTCTGGTCCTCATGTGTTGCTCCATCTCGAGTTATGGGTCGTCTCTGATCGGATCGGGTCGGACTAAGATCCTCATGTGTCGTGCCATCTCGGGTTACAGGTCATCTCGGGTCGGATCGGGATCAAGTCGCTCATTTGTCGCTTCGTCTCAGATTACGGATCATCTCGAATCGGGTCGGATCGAGTTCGAATAGTTTGACTTTATCAAAATATCGGATCAGATCATTTTCAAGTTTAACCAAGTCTGACGGGTTTCTCGAATCGAGTCAAATTCTGTTCCTCTATGTAATTATCATATCAATTTAATGATTAATTTTTTGGAGTAATTTTAATAGCATTTAGAGAAGACCTTTGTAGAACTGTGGCGTACTAAATAAATTACAGTGCCATAATTGTACGGCTTCGGCCACTTTGTGCATAAAGGGTGCTTGCTTTTTGTGGGCCTATATATTGAGGCATGAATCAGATTCATCCAAATCATTCGCCTAAATAATTTGTGCCAATATTTCTTTAATACATCAATCAAATCTATGTTAAACTATTATTAATAGCTCATTCTGGCAAATCGACGGTATCTTGTTTATTTTTTAGGATGGACCAAGGGGCGGATCCAGAATTTCTGCCAAGATGGGTCGGTAATCGGATTTTAATAGTCGGATACAAATTCATTAAGTAATCGGATTTTAATAAATTGTCGGATTTTAATAATAAAATTGAACATATATCCTTAAAAACAAGTAAAAATAATAAATAGTAGATTATCAAGTCATTGAATACATTATCCCATTTTACATATTCAATTCATACATAATACATTAATACTAATTATAATTTAAGGAACAAATCACGGTCACATATTCACAAAAATAAACAAATAGTGAGTTCGAAGACTCACTGACAGAGGACAGGCAACCCGTAGCCGATAGGCAGTAGCGAAACTAGGCAGACAGCCAGACAGCGTCGCTGCATCAACGTTACAGCATAGGCGAGCGGCGGACAGGACCGACGTCAGTTGTCACTCCGTCAGAAATTATTTCTGTCGGTTGAAACAGTCATGGTTAAAATGTGGTTTGTAGATGACACTTATCAGAGAATTTTTAAAGGACTACCTTTATACAATTTTCAAAGGACGAGTTTTAGATCATTAATTAATCTTTTTAATAATTGGTGAATTATATCACAGATCATCAAAGATTTCTGGTTCAATTTGAATCATCAAGTGAATATTACAGAAATAGGCCGAATAAAAAACATACTACATTAAGTGTTATTGTAACTTAACAAAGTTGTACAGATAAAGTTCTTGTTACCATAGCTTCTTGTTACAGAAATAGGCCCACGTTTTTTTCCCTTTCCACCAGCAAACTGAAAATTAAAACAACGTGTTATCAAGAAATAAATTACAAAATTGCAATAATGACTCTGAATTTTTCATAAATTGCTATGATTAAGAGGTTAAAATGTCGTAGTTGATTCTTAAAACCGATAGTGTTATTGCTTTAGCCTTTAGAAAAACCATGTCGTTCTTACATATGAGTTGTAATAGTAATCATGATGCAAAAGAGATTTTAAAGAGTGGCCATGATTACGATTCACAAAGACATGAACAGGAACGAAATCGTTGGCAAGTATAAAGAGCTCAAACCTTGCAAGTCGGATGGAGGAACAAAGCGGAGAGACGATGGTTTTAACGGAACAAGGGTTTTAGTTCGCGTAATATCTTTGGTTTTGTCTCTCTAACTCTCTGACTACTATTATCGACAGTGACCACACTGACTCACTGGTTACTGTTAAGTGTATACCAAATCAAACAATAATATCACACTAACTTAATTACTCTAATTAACCAAATCAAACAAGTATCACACTATTAAGTATCGTCAGCAACAGAAAATAAATCTCTAACTCTGATTTCTGAAGTCCGAACCATACCCAGATACCCTCTGTTGGTCTATTACCCTAATTAACCAAATCAAATAATAGTATCACACATTCACACTGAGTTAGCTGAGTTAATTAACCAAATCAAACAACAATATTAGTGATTCACACTGACGGACTGACCTCACTGTTGCAGTGTTGCTGGTACTCTGGGCAGTGTTGCTGACTTGCTGGCACTCAGACCAGAATGGGGACAACAGCAACAGGCACAAGGCACAGAGGACTCAGGACTGACGAGGCACGGAGAGCGGAAGGCGAGGGGCCGCGGCGGACTGACGAGGCACGGAGGTGGCGACTGGCGAACCCTCAACCCTAGTCTTCTTTCTTTCCTGCTTCACGGCGCGTCGGTGAGATTGTGAGAGCGACAGGGGTGATTTTTTTTTTCTCGTGTCTGGACTCTGGCGAGTGAGAGTCAGAGAGTGAGAAGAGAAGTGAAATGAGATTCGCAACCCAATTTGTTTTCGCTTTAGTTTTTTTTTTTTCTATTACTGCTCAAGCCCAATGCTGAGGCCATCAATTCAGGGTGGTTCAGAAAATGCAATCAGAGTGGGTCAAGATTAATAATTCAGTATCATTTTGTACAGTTTTGCAAAATCCAGGATGAGTCAGCTGACCCACCCTGGACCTGAATAAATCCGCCCCTGGGACCAAGCTATAAAATTCTATAGCCTGCGACTTTTATTTCAAGCCAGAAACGGCGACCTCTTTATTTTATTATCGAGTTTTATAAGCTTTAAACGGAGAAAGGACATATGTAGTTAGGGGTGCAAATAAGTCGAACACGAACGAGCTGAATTAAATTCAAGATCGACTCGTTACTTAACGAAAGAGCTGGTAACGAATGAGTTTATAACGAGCTGATAACGAACGAGCTCATAACGAGTTTTTGACGAGTCGAACACGGACGAGCCACAAGCTACGAATATTTTTGGCACCCCTAGACTATATATTAATTAATATTGTGTAACTTATACTCAACTATTGAAGTTAGATATTAATATCTATCAATTAAATTTATATAATATGTGTGTTTCGTTAACGAGTAGAGCTGGACAGAATTCAAGATTAGCTCGTTAAGTTGCTGACCAGCTCGTATCGTTAACAACTCGAGCTGGTAACGAACGAGTTCATAACGATTTTTTGACGAGCTGAACACGAGCGAGCCACGAGTTACAAATATTTCTTACACCCCTATATGTCGTACACTTAAATACAATTTTTAATAAAAAAAAGCACAACCACAACAGAAGAAAAAAATGTCAATAAATATTAAAAATTGATAGTTGGATACTATTCTTTACCACTAATTATATCAGTTGGATCGGATGCATATTTTCTAGTCATCACTAAGAACAAAATAGCAGCTTTAGCTTACCGTACCACATTAATGCATTGCTCACTAATAGATCATTGTATCAAGTCAAATACTTTAAAAGTAACTGTGATCCCAACATAAGTCCACTTGCATTTATACACGAAACATTGATATATCCGTCGAAAGACGCAAGAAGACCTCTCGACGGGACACCTCCATTGAAAGAACCTCCCGATAAGATCTCTAGAGAGCTCTCCAAAAGACCTTTCTCGAATAAGCCTCGCTAAAGTTTCACTGAGAACATAATAGTTATGGCCAGTGACGGTTAGATATGCTAAAACTAATCTAATTAGCTAGATATATACTAGTTTTTTCTACATCTATTACAATAACATCAAACTAAATCGCTATTGTTTCACAGTTTAACGAAATCAAGACCCATCCTTCAACAATTACCTGATATTACAACATAGTTATATATAATACAACACAGTTTCAAAATTACATCAAATCACCAAGAAACCAGCTTATCAAATTTCTTCAATTAGAAGCAAGCTTGAGTCTGGCAAGGGCTCCTTCGTAGTTCTCGGAGATGTGAATTAATTTCTAAAGCCATCGGATTCATTGTCTCCATCAGGTTTTCTCTGCATATGATAGGTTCTTTCAAATCATGCACATCCTGTGAAAAAATTAAATTTAGCTTGAGAAATGAGGAATCAGTATTATATTTGCACCAGTAAATTAATATAATAATTATTTGAGAAGCAATACTTTTAATATTTCTTGGTTTTTTTATCAGTAAAGCAAAATTTATTTCTTTCTAACAAAACAGTCTAGATGACTGCTCCTCTTAATAATTCAACTAACAATGCATCTTTAAGAGAAATCATATAATCAATGATCCACAGATTTTCTAGAGATGTTCTATTGAACTCAAAGTTGTTATATCTATCTATTCATTTTCAAATTTCATTAGTTAACAGGTAACTGACAAAGAGATGAGCAATACTCTATATTTGATCACAAAAAACACACTTAGTATCACCCTGCCAATCTTTTTTCATTAAGTATTCATTTGTGAAAATTCTTTTTTTTTTCTAACTAATCACATGAATACTTTAATTTTTAGAAGAAGTTTATATTTTCAGATTACATAAAACTTAAGATTTTTATAACCACCAAACTCTAGTCATTGATAGATAGCATGTACTGAAATTTTTTCAGTATTATCCCACCTCCATATTATGGAGTCTTTTATTAGAGGGCCAATCTGAACATCAAGAATTATAACCTGGAGTCAATTTTGAAATTTTTTCAATATTATCTCACCTCCATATTATGGATCATTCCACCTCTATTAAAGGATTTTTCAAAGTCAATTTTGAAAAGAATGCCTTTGGTTTTGTTAATTCGTATTTTATGGAGGTGATTGCATTATCTATTTGCCAATTATCTAAAATGAATCTTCCTTTTATATAAGTTGTTTGTGATTGATCTATGGGATGATCCATAAGAGGTGCCAATCTATTTGCCAATAGTTTAGTTATGATTTTGAAGCTACAATTTATAAGACTGATGGGTCTAAAGTATTTGATAAGTATAGCATCAGTCTTTTTTGGAATTAGACATATGGAGGCCATGTTTAATTTTGAAATGTCTAACTTTCCTGAGAAAAAAATAAATACTAGATTCATAACATCATCCTTAATTAGATCTCAAAAGATTTAATAAAATAGAAAGGTCATGCCATCCAGCCCTGGTGCTTTGTTAGGGTTACACATAAAAACTACATTTCTAACTTCTTCATAGGAAAAAGGTAAAGTGAGGTTGTCAGCTTGGGAGGCATTAAGTCTATATTCAGAAGTCCAAAAATTATCTTGTAGTTTAATAACCCTTTCCTCTTTTTTCCTCTAAGAGATTTCTATAAAAATTAGTAACATATCTTTTTAATCTCTTGAGATTATATTCAATCTAATTGTCTATTTCTAGTGGCAATATCAGATTTTGTTTCCTCTTAGAGTTAGCTACTGAATGAAAGAATTTAGTATTTTTATCACCTTCAAGGTGCCATTTAAGCTTGGCTCTTTGTTGCGAATATATTTCTGTTGGATTAAACTCATATCTTGTTTGACAATTTGCAAAACAAATCAGTACTAACCTTGCACAATTGAATTTTGGTAAGATAAGGGTTAACACATGTACAACATGATGTTGCAAATGCTCAAACATGCTTAATACAAGTCAAAACATGCTTAGGACATCAAGAGATGGCTTCACAGAGTCTAGCGTTGCTGTAACGCTTCACACACCCATCATAATAGGTCAGCAACCCGTCATAACAGGTGCACAACTTGTCACATTGGGTTAGAAGGAGAAGAGCTGAGCAGAGAAGGTGTTTTACAGAGCCATGCGTTACTGTAGCGCTCCAGATACGCGTCATAATGCCTTGCCACTTGTTATAACGAGTTCCCAACCCGTTGTAACACGTTCCTGCTCAAGATGGCCCAAAAGACAGTCAAAGATATACATAATGGCAATTTTGGAAAGGTGCCAACCCATTGTAATGGATTCCATAACTTGTCACTGGACTGTGCAACGCTTTAGGCTATTTCCACGACTTCAAGACTCTAAGAAGTGCCCAGCCTATATATATGAAGGGGATACGTACCAGGAATATATCTGAAACCTCCATAAGCTTTCAAGCATCAAATTGAGCACCAAAAAGAGCAACAAAGCCTTCTCCTACAACTATCTAAACCTGAGAGAATTATGATAGCTTTCATAGTCTAATTATCAATCAGAAAACTTTTCTTTTGCTAGTTTCTAGCTTTTGATGCACTACATTTATGTTGTCAAGTAGTGCATTCCTGTCCTTGATTGTGTAGTCAATCAGGCCGTTTACTGTGTTGAGTGGTGTAGCCCCTTACATTGTTCTAGGAATCAAAGATTGGTTTGCTTGTTTAGAAGAAATCAAAGATTGGTTCTGCAATTGTAAAGAACACTTAATTCTTAGTGGAATCGGTCTCGGAAGGAAGTTTTGGTTTAGGGAGTTCCGTGAATGTAGGCATAATTTGTTTGTAGACCGAATCACGTTATATTGCGTGTTCTTGAATTCTCTTGATTACTGTTGCTCTTTAATCTCTTTCTTTTTACTATTCTAGCTCTTTGTTGGTTTGTGAAATTCTCAATTGTTCTTAAGTACTTGCTTGCTGAAATTTTAACTAGGTGATTAAGGTCTAAAAGCTTGAATTGTAATTGTTGATTGAAAATGTTTCTGCCCCATTACTTGACCTTAGTCTTTACTCTTTAACTTTAAGCCCCGAAATTTTCTAACAATCAGAGTCCAAAGGTATATACTTAACTAATTATCAAAATCTTGGTAGTTCTTGACATTGTCTTGTGAAAAATGACACAATTGAAGTTTGTGAAAGAACCTCCAGTTTTTTGTTTAGGTTGTAAGAATTTTTCATTTTGAAAAAGATGTATGGTAAACTAGCTTAGATTACTTGAGCTTTGGAAAGTTGTAGAGGATGGTTGGACACCGAAATATGAGATTGATGGTGTAACCCTAACAAAAGAGTCCAAAGATCTTAAGTATACAAATGACAATCCCATGAACAAGATAGCCCTCATCGGAAAAAAAACCAAGGACATGTTTCGATATAGTCCTTGAGATCATAAAGGAACAAGGGATGACAGGCTCGAAGAAGATTTGCATTTTGAAGCAAATGGCTCAAGCTAAGTACGACTATGCAAGAGAGCAAGAAGAAGCCTTAATGAGAGGTGAATTTTCAAGGATAGTTACTACCAACAAGGTGAAAAAGCCTTCGACACTTGCAAAGTTAGATGATGCCAAGCAAATTGAGAAGCCTTTAAGTCTCACAAGAATGGATGCTCAAGTACAAGAGAAGACAACTCAATCAAAGGCTAAGACTACAAGCACTCAAGAATTGGAGGCCCCTAGCCGAGCTAATACGGTAATGTTTGACCTCTCTAAGTATCATGATGAGTCTAGCGATGATGAGTTTTGTGATTTGGATAAAAATTAAAAGTCGTTTAATGTGACTAAGCTTAAAGAGTTACTTGATGAGTCCAAAAAATCTATGGATGTTAAAGATGCTATGATCAATGATATTAAGTCTAAGATTGAATTGCTACAAATTAGAATTAATGACATTGGGACCAAAGTCAATTTAGAAAGAGAAAATAAATTATAAGAAGCACATTCTTGGGCTTCTAAATTTATTAAGTTTGTCAAATCTTCAAACCATAATACTAAAATTGACTATGATAAGATGTATATTGATTAAGGTCCACATGATAAGACCGGTCTTGAATTTGTAAAGGAACAACTGTTAAGTGAATTGTCTCGAAATAATCTTATGAAATAATAATCCTCTTTTGAAAATTATAGATGATTAAATAAACAAGATACGATCTTATGTTTTAGGATTACAAAAGCAAGGTCGCGAGAGCTGGGCCTTTAAACAACTCTCATTCATGAATCCTATTAAGGAGATAACCTTATCCTATTTTTTAGAAGGTAAACAACTCTCATTCACTGTGTGAACTCCCGAGCGAAAAGTGAGAAATCCAAATGAAATCAAAATGAGTGGAGTGAAAGTGAGTTCCACATTAAAATGATATCCAGGTGATGGCACCATAAGCAATCACTGATATTGGTCGTTTGCCTAAGCAACGTCTGCTGGTTTTGTCCATCTATCTAAGGCACCTAAATGATGGACATGCTTAGGCGATTATCCCTACCTCATCCAATGAAGGCATTGTGAAGGATGAAATAAATAAAAAAGCACAATGTTGCTCATTTTCAAAATCGAAACCGAGTCACGCCGAAAATAGTTCTCGCATAAAACCTTTAAGCACCAAATTCCAAGTCTTCCCTCAAAGTTAAATGAACAATATAGAAAGTAAACACAAAAGGGTAATCACCATCAAATGAAATACCAAAGTACAAATGAAAGAGCCATCAATGCAATACAACCAAATACATGCCACCGACAAAATATGGCCAAATATACATCACCACGAATGTGTATAAGTCAAATACATTGACATCCAAGCTAAGTGAAAAAGAGAGGCAATCAATGAAGACCTAAAATCCTGAAGATCAAGACTCATGCCCCCTCAAGACGACACGGGATGTCTGAGCACACACAAATTTGGCCCTAAATCTTCCTTCTTGCGGGTATTGCGACTGCGGACGGGACCTGTGGCGCTACCTGGTAATATAAAAAGCCACCACAAAAAACCAAATAAAAATACCAAAACCAAAAACACAAAACCACCATAAATGTGGACAAAGATAAAGAAACAGAACATACACGAAGCAGAAAGAGATGAAACTAGCATTGAAGGATCATCAACCACAGGCGCAGACTCACCTACTGGCTCCTCAATCGTCTCATTTGAAACCTCGTTTGGAACTCCAACAGTGAGAATATCTAGGGCTAAATCAGGCACAACTGCATCCCAAATCATCGAATCAGTCGGGTCCCGCAAAGCTATCTGGACAAAGATAAAACAAAAATACAAGTGAACAAAGCCGCCAAGACCAAATAAAGAAAAAAAATCCAAAGTCAAAAGGGAACATACCCGCATCAGAAATAGAATACCGGTTGTTCCATTCGTGAAAACCCGATGGAGCCATATGTGATGAATCTCTCATGGGTGAAGCCCGCAAAGGACCACTCGCCCGTTGAGGAAACAAAGTCTCAGCTGTTAGATCACAAGCAGTCCTTGCCCTCAAAATGGTACCAATGCGCTTTACATGATTGCGTTGGTAAAGTATGTCAAACTTGACATTCCTCCCCAACTCAGGAATACATAATCTGAGTTCGGTCCCAACCCGAATAACCAGTCCCAATAAGCCTCAAACTCGAGCTCATCCATCAAAGCGTCCCGAAGGCGAGTCATATCCTCAGGAATCCCCTGATCAAAACCAAACTGGTGGGCACACCGGTGCGGCGCGTAAGACTCCAAAATAAACCTGTCTCCCATACGAAGAGGCAGCCAGTCGTAGCGAATACTATTCATGAAGTCCAAAAGATCAGGTGACCTCAAAATGCCCTCGTCCGACTCATCAACAACCTCCCAAGCAATGGTCCCATAAATAGGAGATAATGAACGAGCTGGAGAATCAAGCAGTACCCTCTGGCTCAACCTAAATAAACTATGTGCCCCGATCTTAGTAATATCCGAGAGCTCGGCTCCTGCAAGTCTGATCAAAACAGGCAGCTGGCTGGCCAAATCCTCATCACCAGTGAAGGAGTATAACTCTAGCCACCTCAAACACAACCAGCCTCCAAGTAGATGAAGAGGTATGGAATGTCCTAAGTGAGAGGGATCATGGGCAGTGATCAATCTCCTCAAAGAAGAATACATGAAAGCCAAAGTGGGGACAACCAAAGAAAATCTTCTCCCCAAAGAAATATATACCGCCACAAAGAAGACAGATGGCCTCAGAACGCCTGGCTCCTCGCCTGGCACCACAAAATAACATAGCTACTAAGCCAGAAATGCATTGAGCAAAATATCATCGCCGTAACCCCTAGATCAGAAATCTCGACAATGGGGCGTGTGCTTGATGGTAAAAAAAATGAAGGGAAGCCGTTTCCAAATGGATCCACATGACTCGTTTGGGTGCGAGCCGGGTCTCTAGTTCCTGGATCATCTAATATGGTTGATTTTACACCCTTCTGAAAATTAGTAAAAAAGTTTCTAAAGAATGGATCAAACGAGGAAACATGAAGGCGACTCAGGAGACATTGCAAGCGACTCAGAAGACATCAATTGATGTTACTTTTAAATTTATTAGTATCAGAGGAAACATGAAGGCGACTCAGGAGACATCGCAAACGACTTAGAAGACACAACAGACATTTCAACCAACTCAGACAGCATCACCACCCTCAAACCCAACCTCTCTCACCATTAACTAATCCATCCCACCTACCATAAAAAACACCATTACTTTATCAATCCTCCATCGACCCCACAACAGAATCAACCATCTAGACAACCGCCAAGACACACCTTTCAAGGATGCTCTTCTAAATGAGACACGCAACGATAGGACCATCAGGACGAAGATTGTCAAGCCTCCAGCAGCAACAAGTGCTTGGCAGCAGGCCCTCAAGAAAAAGAAAACACATGTGTTTAATGTGAGGGAGGACCCCAGATGCTTTAACTGTTTAAAGTTGGGGCACATAAAGAGGTACTGTAGAAACAAAATCAAATGCTATAAATGCAGGACACTAGGGCACAAGGCAGCAAACTGTGCTCTACTTAAACCCAAGAACCCCAGCTACACAAACAAAACCTCCCATTTCATCGACCCCGGCCAAATTCTCAACCACACCACTCTCAGCAAAAACCCCACCCAAACCATCAATCGAAAACCTCACATATTCACAAACCACAAAGCAACAACAATATGAATCTCAACCTTGACGACCAACGACCTCTCATCCGAGACATCTTCAAGCCTTCCAGGGACATACTCACTGAAGAAAACTCTTATCTCACGAAAGCTGGATTCATAATCATCCTTCAAGGTGCACCTGCACCTGACCTACCACAGTTGATGGCTAGGAAACTAGCCCTAGTTCATGGATGGCAGGAGCGAGACTACCGAATTGTCTAAGCCACCATCAGACCATACCTTCTCCAGTGCACAAGTTCCTTCATCCGGGATGCCATAGTTCGAGCAGGCACATATACCATCTCGGAGATGAATGCCATATTTCTAGTGGTAGAATGGAGGCCCCGATTTGGCATGGTGTATGATCCACCCACACACCAAGTCTGGGTGAAAATTAGAGGCATGCCAATTCAGGCATGGACAACAACTGAGGTAGGAGTCATACAGCAGTTTGGATACTCCATCCAAATCCAGCCATTTGGCCATGATGCGGGACACTTCAGGGATATCACGATTCTGGTGGCATCAAAACACCCTCGTAACATCCCTCTAAAATACATGTATAGAGAGGGCACGCACGCTGTTTTGTGGATATAATTGTCATCAGCTGGAGCTTATGGGGAGACTACCACCCACCACCACCACCACCACCGGACGAGCCACTTCCACCGCCCTCCATTCAAATTCCCCCATACATCGCAAACACTCACTCATCACCATCCCGTGCGTCACCCTCATCAGACTCAACTGACTCCATGGCCGCAAATTACTCGCCCAGGTCTCTAGCCAGTTGGAGAGCACAGATACGGGTCGGACCCACTCCTCCCAAAAGCCGGCATGAGGTTCACCTCAAAGTAAGGAAGATGATCTGGAAAGTAAAGAAGGTGAACCCGGTGGCTGTTCCTACACAACACAGCCGCACGACCATGAAAAAAGAATTACCGTTGAGGCCACAAAAGATCCAGACCTATTGTTGCTTTCTGTCACTACTTTTGGTGACGCGACAGCAGTATCGCAAAAAATGTTGCTAAATCTACTATCTGTCCCTGTCATCATTAAAACCCACCTCTCTCTCTCGTGGTTGGGAACATGGGGAGTGGCTCAAGGCAGCGTTGCAGCGGTAGTGATGGAATCAGTCACATCGAAGAAAGTTTTCTGTGTATTGGGAAAGCCTAAACTTTTGGCTAACGGTTTCAAAAGAGCATTGACAAAGGTAAAAAATCACATGGGGATTAGTGCCTTTGTCTAGCCTGTTGATAAGAGAATAATCTGCTATCCAGAAGAGAGCCATTATCTGGGCCAAGCTGAGGAAATTCAGCCCGTTCTTGATGGAGCCCACTTCTTCGAAGAAGCTCCTCAAGCATCTGAAGCCCAAGCAGAAGAATACCCAGGCCAGGCCTACTCAACCATCCCTGTTAAACAACAAACAAGCCCAACATGTAATGAAGTACCAGCCTATTCAGGCAGTAATGCTTTGCCTCACCTGCAAGAAGTACACCTGATCAACCAGAATATGCTTGAAGGACAAGAGAATGAACACATAGTCGCAAACCAACACCACCAGACACCCCTTGCCCGTACCAGACAACATGCATCACTGCCT